>APFE031605090.1:201827-252909 GCA_000404065.3 Pinus taeda | reverse complement strand
GATTGTCATCCTCACTTTCATCATCTGAAGAAGAAATGTTTTCAAAAGTATAAGAGATAGGAAGAGGTGGCACATCCGCCGGACTAGGCTCGCAGGCCGATTTATTTTCATCAATTTTACATCTCTTCTAATGATAACATTTTTGGACTTAAATGGAATAATCCTATAACCTTTTACATCTTCAGAATATCCAACAAAAGTACATTTCTCACTCTTAGGTTCTAAAGCTTTATGCTTTTCATCTGGAATATGGGCCCATGGTTCACTTCCAAAAATACGAAAGTGACTTACATCTGGTTTAATGGAACTCCAAGCTTCTTCTGGAGTGATATTCTTTAGAACCTTAGTAGGAGTGCCATTTATTATATAATTTGCACAATTAATTGCTTCGGCCCAAAAACTAAGACTGAGTCCTTTAGATTGCAGCATACAATTAGCCATTTCCTTTAAGGTGCGATTTTTCCTTTCAGCTACACCATTTTGTTGTGGAGTGTATGGAACGGTATGTTGCATTTGAATTCCATTTTCGGTGCAAAAGTTGATGAATGTGTTTTTAACATATTCTCCACCATTATCAGTTCTTAGCTTAAGAATTTGATGTCCAGATTGTTTTTCAACAAGGGCTTTGAAGGCCAAAAATGTGTTAAATACTTCGCTCTTGAGTTTTAAGAAGTATACCCAAGTGCGTCTGGAGAAATCATCAATGAAAGTTAAGAAATACTTGCAGCCAGAGAATGAGGCAACAGGAAGAGGACCACATAAATCACTGTGCACAAGCTGTAAAGGGGCTAAGGCGTGCCAAGAGGCACGTTTTTCAAAATTGTCCCGATGATGTTTTCCGAGTACACATCCGGAACAAACACCATCTCTGCAAGATACCATAGGAAGACCTGTCACCATATTTTCTTACATAGATGCTGAAGGGAGCGATAGTTTAAGTGACCAAATCGCTCATGCCAAAGTTTGCTCACTTCATCATTATGAGCAACAAATACTGAGGGAAGATTTGATGACCCAAAGTTGTGAAACTTATACAACCTTGTGGAATCATCAGCAATACCAGTAGCTAGAATCTGTTTAGGATCTCTTAGATCCTTGATTACAACATCATGAGGTGAAAATTCAACAATTTTACCTTCACCTGAATGAGTTATCTGATATACAGATAGAAGGTTGCTGGATAAGGTTGGAACACATAATACATCATTAAACTGACCATTGTCTAGATGAACAGTTCCAGTCCCTACAACATTAAGAGATCTATCATCACCAACATATATATTTTTGGTGTTACAATCATGTAAAGAAGAAAACATGGCTTTGTTTTTGGCCATGTGATAAGAGGCTCCAGAATCAATGAGCCACTCATGAGAATGAGAAGAAGAAGATACATTTAATGCATAACCAGACTGAGATGATTGACAACGACATGCAGAAAGTGCCATTCCTGAAGATGAAGTTGAAGTTGAAGTAGAAGAATGCTCCACATGGATGTTATGTTTCTTCATTGCGGCTTCCAAGGCTTCCATCTTCTTAAAGCATTTAGATTCTAAGTGGCCATCTCGATTACAAAAGTTACAATGTCTATCAGTCTTCTTCCATTTGTTTTTATTGGTCTTATCATTTTGCTGAAATGATCTTTCATTTTGAGACTGAGTTTGCTTAGGACCCTTGTTTGGTTTAGGACCATTCTTTTTAGGATATGACTTCTTAGGATTCTTTAAATTTGGTTGCTGCTGGGCGGCTAACGCTTTCTTGGAAGAGTTTCCAAGATTAAGAAGACCAAGGTGTAAGAGTTTTTCTTGTTCTCTTATTAAAGAATCACAAAAAGAGTCAAAGGAAGGGGCCTTGTAGTCTTTTCCTTGACAAATGAAAGCTTCCCTTGTAGAATGGAAGGTGGAAACAAATACAGAGTAGGCTGGTCCCAACTTAGTAAGGATAGAATAAATAAGGTTAATATCTGCTTTCTTAACCTTAACACCTTCCAAGAGATATCTAAGTCTTGAATTTGCACAAGAAATCTTCAATGCAAGAAAAATTATTAGGATCCAATGTAAGCAACTCATTTTCAAGTTGATGGGCTCTAATTTCATTTTTAATCCCAAAAACTTTAGTGATTTGTTCCAATGCTGCATCAGGAGTATCAAGATCTGCAATATGAAATCTAAGATCAGGAGAAATAGACATCCCTATCAAACCACGTGCTTGATCTTGTCTATTTCCCATTTTGCAACCTTGTCTTCATCTGTTGGTTTCTTCTCTTGGCCCGTGGCTATTCGGTAGAGACCTTTACTTCTAAGTAAATCTTCCATGTAGGATGCCCATTGGAAGTAGTTAGTGCTGTCAAGAATGACTTGGCATGGACTTTCCATTTTTTTAAAAAATTTGAAGCTGAAGATGCTGAAAGTAAGTGTTCCAATGGATAGATCTCGAAAAATTAGGTTGTTTTAAAAAAAACGGCTCTGAAAAAGGCTTCCGGATGAAAAAGTTATGGCTTTTTGAAAAATTTTGTTGAAGTTGCCGACAAAGTGCGCGAATGTGCGGGAATGAAAAAAAACGCCCCCACAAAGTGGAGATTTGAACCCAAGACCTCTACTCTCTTAAAATAGCTTTGAACCAATTGAGCTATACAAAAAATTTGAGAGAGAGAGAGAGGGGCCTTGGGTTGTATGCTTGCCTTGAGAAAACTCTTTTTTCCTACAAAACAAAAACATAAAACCCAACACGAATATGCAAATAAAAACGAACCTTACGGCTCGAAGTTAGCTTTATCCGGAAACTAAATATTTTTCTCAATGTTTTTGATTTTCCAAGATCACACTAAGGTGCAGGGAAAAGAGCATACGCATGAGAAAAAAAACTTCCTTTCTGTTTCTGATTTGCCCAGATCGCACAGTCACAGGGCAAAGAGCATACGCAGAAATGAAAGGTATAGATCCGGTTAAAAAAAAAACTAAATAAACCGAAACCGAAATAAGCAGAGAGAAAATAACAGTAAACTGTAAATAAAGACTGTATACCTCCAGATCTTAAAAATGACGCAGATAGGGCTACCGGAAACCTTTTCGCGTGAAACGAAAGGGGTTCCTCACTGGAACAGATGCTCCGAACACAACAGAGCAGTCCTCTCGGCACGAAAGCAGTCAGAAACAGTAGATCTAGGAAATGACAGCCGCATGCAGTTCTACCGGCTTCAGATTTGGATCACCAACGGACGCGGCCCTCAAATAGCTCTGATACCATGTAGGAATTTACAAGGTAAGTTCCTCAGACAGAACACCAAAAGGACACCGCTCACAAACAGATCACAGATCAATACACCAGTATTTTGATGTGGTTAAAATCCTTAGAGAGGGAAACAGTCCACAACCTGCGCCAACGTGGCCACTACAGGCAATTTATTAATAAAAGAATGAAAATTTACATAAGCTTCTCTCATGCACGGTTAACCTACAAATGACCCTCCATGCGCTTTAAATAGAATTCATGGACCAATCGGGTGTCAAGCCACGGATCAAGTGTCGGTAATACCGAGGAGAGAATGAACCGTCGGATCACTACATATCATGACCGTCGGATTGTAAGTTACAAAATGTACAACGGTATAGAAACACACTTTACCTAAATCTATACCTAACTCTTTACTAGACCAAGTTGAACTTAAATATTTCCTATGTGTTGGAATATCCTAACAAAATACAATCACCAAGTCAGTAGATTCAATAATCACAAGAACTTCTTTAATGGTCAATGTTTCTCATGTCATAATTTTGGACACAAAGTTGCTCAATGTGTTTCTTAAAAAACCATCATGACTAGAGAAGCATAAAATCAAAGGAATGTGACAGGGATCAAGAAAAGGTCCTATAATAACTTTTCTCTTCTTGAAAATGAAATAGAATGCTCAATATGTAACAACTTTGGTCGTGAAGAATCTGAATGCAGGAGTAAATTTCAACAAATAGCTCAAAAGGAGAAAAATTCATTAAATCCCAAAATATGGATAAAGAAAGAACCATGAATAAAAAGATGTGGTATAGCCTTGTATGCAGAAGGACAAGAAAACTAGTGGTACATAGACAGTCGATGCTCAAAACACATGACAGGTGAAAAAGAAAAACTACACTCATATAATGCCTTAGAAAAGGAAAAGAGTGTCTCATTTGGAGACAACACTCTTGTTGTCATAAAATCTAAAGTCTCTGTTTTCTTCAATTAAAAAGTTAAAGCTGGGAATGTTATGTATGTTGATGGCTTAAAGCATAACCTGTTGAGTGTGAGTCAAATGTGTAATCAAGGAAATGAAGTAGTGTTTCAATCAAATGGATGTGTTTTTTGTGAGCTTGATACAGGAGAAATCGTGATCAAAGGTACAAGAACTCCAAACAACCTATACATACTCAAGGGAGGACAACGATAGTGCTATCTAAGCAAAAATGATGAAAACTAGCTATGGCATAGAAGAATGGGGCATCTAAGCTTTTCTCAAATAAGAAAAGCATGCAGATTCCAGGTTGTTCTTGATCTTCCAGATATCAACATTCCTGAAAATACTATATGCAAATCATGTCAATTTGGTAAGCAAGCCAAATCTCACTTCATCGAAAAGGAAGGGTCATCTAGTAAGCCTCTTGAACTTGTTCATACTGATTTATGTGGACCATCAAGGAAAAAGTCACCTCGTGGAGAAGAATACTTTCTATTATTCATTGATGATTTTTCCAACGTGTTGGATAGGTCTTCTAAAGCATAAAGATGAAACATTTGAAAAGTTCAAAGCCTTCAAAGCTTTGGTTGAAAATGAATCAGATCACAAAATCAAATGCCTCAGATCTTATCGAGGAGGGGAATTTACCTATGATGAATTCTTTGATTTTTGTGAAGAACATGGAATAACAGATAGTTCTCCATTGTAAGGACTCCTCAGCAAAATGGAGTGGTAAAAAGGATGAATAGAAATGTTCAACAAATGGCTCGTGCTATGCTAGATGAATCTAGAAGTCCTACAACCTTCTGGGGTGAAGCTGCATTCGCCATCGTCACTATTCTCAACCAAGAAAATGTTTGGGAAAACAACACTCAAAATCCACATGAGCTTTTTTATGGTAAGACTCCTACTGTAAAATACTTCAAAGTTTTTGGAAGCAAATGTTACATCAAAAGGTTGATGAAAACCTTGTCATGTTTGAACCTAGAGCAGATGAAGGTATTCTTCTTGGCTACTCTTCCCAAAGTAAATCATATAAATGTTATAGTAAAAGACTTGGGAAAATTATTGAAAGTATTGATGTTGTAGTTGATGAAGCATGCAAAAATCCAAGACAGATAGAAACCGAAGATTATGACAATGAAGAAGATGGGGATCATTTTCCTACATCAAATCACATTGATGCTAAAGAGGGAATCAATGAAGCATCAAAAGAAGAGATAGTGACAGAAGAAAAAACTTTGTCCAGATATGTTCAGGAAAATCATCCAGAAACTCAAATTTTGGGGGGAAAAGGGGCAGGTGTGTAGACAAGAAGAACTATTGCCGAAGTCTCAAGCTATCTAGCATTACTATCTTCCAATGAACCTCAAAATGTAAATGAAGCATGCAGAGATGAATTTTGGGTCAAGGCCATGAATGAAGAACTTGAGCAAATTGAAAAGAATAATACTTGTGAATTAGTTCCTAGACCTCATGATAAGAATATCATAGGAACCAAATGGATATTCAAAAACAAGCTGAACGAAAATGGAGAAGTTATTAGAAATAAGGCCAGACTTGTTTGTAAAGGATATGCTCAACAAGAAGGTATAGGTTTTGAAGAAACTTTTGGACCTGTTGCTAGACTTGAAGCCGTAATAATGTTTCTTTCCCTTTCTAGTTTTCATAAATTCAAAGTATACCAAATGGATGTAAAATATGCCTTTGTTAATGGAGACATAGAAGAAGAAGTCTATATTGAACAACCAGAAGGATTCATACTTGGAAATGATGCAAAACTTGTATGAAAACTCAGAAAATCTCTATATCATCTAAAATAGGCTCCAAGGGCATGGTATTACCGTCTTGACAAATATCTCCACCAACAGGGTATTTCAAAGGGGTCAGTAGATAACAATCTATAACAAAGATGGACACTGATACATTGCTAATAATTGTTGTGTATGTTGATGATATCTTTTTTGGTAGCAATGAACAATCCATGAGCCAAATTTTTGCCTCAGTTTTGCAGCAAGAATTTGAAATGTCCTTGCTTGGTGCGCTTACCTCCTTTCTTGGTCTACAAGTTCAAGAAAATAAAGATGGTATTTTTCTCTCACAAACCAAATATCTCAAACAGATCCTGAAAAAGTACGGCATGGAAGATTCTAACCTAGTATGTACTCCAATGGTAACAAGATGCAATCTTTGCTCAAATGATGAATCAGTCGCAGTTCATCAACCAACTTATATATCCATGATTGGCAGTATGCCTTATCTAACAAGTAACTGACCGAACATCATGCATGCAGTGGGAATAGTTGGAAGATTCCAAGAAAACCCTAAGGAAACACACATTCAGGTAGTCAAAAGGATTTTCAAATATCTTCAAGGAACACAGAACTTTGGTTTATGGTATCCTAGAGATACAGATCTTACACTTCATGCATATACAGATGCAGATTGGGCAGGAAGTGTTGATGAAAGAAAAAGCACTAGTGGTGGTGCATTCTATATGGGTTCGGGGTTAATGTCTTGGTTTAGCAAGAAACAAAGTTCAATTGCATTGTCAACAACTGAAGCAGAATACGTGGTTGTTGCATCTTGCTGCACACAATTACTTTGGATGATGCAAAGCTTTCAAGACATTCAAATCACATGTAGTCCACCCATCTCCATTCTATGTGATAATACAAGTGCCATCAATATTTCACAGAATCCAGTCATGCACCCCAAGACCAAGATCATATCCATCAAATATCATTTTCTACATGAACAAGGGCTTGGACAAAAGTTCAAATTGGAGTATGTTCCCTCCAAAGAACAGGTTGTTGATATATTCACTAAACCACTGCCCAGAGAGACATTTGAATATCTCAGACAAAAGCTGGGAGTAATTGTTGCATCATCCTGATGTTAAATCCTATCTTCTTCAGAGAAAGGTGGTTATACGTGAGTTTCATGAAGCATGGTCACATATATAAACTGGTTTCTGTAGGTACGGTTGTGTATATGTTGGTTTGAGGAAAAACAGTGGGCTAGACTCAGGAGAAACGGGTCTGATATGGTTTAGTGAATTATCTGCTCCGCTTGATGATGGTTATAGTATACTCATGACATGTGGAAATATGTTGGTTCTCATAAGTTGTTGATAACTTGATGTATATCTGATTGATGATGATGCCTTGATAACTCTTCTGATATATGAAATGATCAAATATGATAGTGAACATATCACATAGGTTCAGGGGGAGCATATGCTTCTAATAATGCATGATTGTTGGCATTATCTTCTTTCAGGTGGAACAGGTTCAAGGGGAGAACATGGTTGCTGGTCTGGATGCTGACTAACAGATGTTGCTGATGATAGTTGCTAATGACTATCATGGTCTTGTTTAAGATATTTGGTCTCTATTATATATGTCGTGTATATATTTTAATGTAATGATCATGAAAATCACCTAATTAGTAACCCCACTATGCATGGGATGGATGATGTAATGTTTCTTGTTTTTGACATGTATAAACATTTGATATATCCCCACTTGGTTGGGTGGATGAGTCAAATTCGGCATAACCCCACTTGGTTGGGAGATGGATGTATGTATGAGTCATTGGTGATAGGAAGGTCATTTGTGATGTATGTATATAGTCATGTTCTCCTTTTAGAACATCTTTTTGCAAATCTTGCTTGTGCTTAGGCGGAGCATGGACTTGATCATAGGAGTGCAATCAGCACACTTCAGCATATCAGATAATTTTAGCATGTACTCAGGGGAGCATGACCCTTTGCCCTTGATGACAAAGGGGGAGAGTGACTTGGTATTGCCATCAAGTCCAAAGGGGGAGATTGTTGGCATTATGACACAGGTGTTGTCCTTAATGGAAACTCACTCAAATGATAGATCATAGTACAACAAGTTAACAGTTAAGAGTTACAGATCAAACTTCACAGAATGAAGAAAGAGAGGTATACGCAGGTTCACCATTGGCCAAGCCACGTATACACGTAGTTTCACTATATACAAGTCGCATACGTACACACGCATTTTCATAAAAGGAAAAGCGTGTATACCTTGGCAAAACTAAGTTTTTGGTCCGAAGTATTTGGTCCATGGTATTTTGATCCATGGTATTGGTCCAAGGTATTGGGTCCGAGGTATTGACCCTAGGTATTTGGTCCAATTTATTGGTCCTAAGTGGTTTTGGTCAATGATATTAATAAAAGCCTCAAACTACAAAAGGGGGAGAAGATCATTAGGCCAAAGCGTGCATGTATCAAATATCTAATGAAGTGTGAGATCTAATATGTAGGTTATTGGCTTATGGTGATATGCTCGATCTAAACCAATGATGAACCTTAGTGCTTGATGAAGGATAAGATCTAATGATGTATTAGGATCTTAAGGCTTGAAGTGAATTATCTTTATGTGGTTTGATCATGTATCTAAATAATTGGCACATGTTGTAGTCTGTAAATATGATGATCTGGGTATGACTGAAGTCTAGAATAATTGTAATGTTTAAATCATCATTTACAAATCTATATGTAGGTTCACTTTAGAAAAGGAGCGTATACAAGCTGGTTCTGCATATCAAAGCAGTGTATACTTCATAAATTTGATTTACAGATCTGTACACTGGTTCGCTTTGAGGAAAACGTGTATGCACGTAGGTTCGACACATGGAAATAACGTATACCTTATAAAATATATTTTAGTTGCTTTTGTTTACTATTGCAGTTTTCTGGGTTCTGGCTTAAGTTCTGGTTACTATATTCTGGTGACAACATTCAGAATGATCAGATTGATCGGTTGTCAAAGTGATTGATCGATTCAGTTATGGTTGGTTCAAAAAGAGATTGGTTGATGTAGATATATTTGATGATTGAATGATGTTGTTGATGGATCCAGTCTAAAAATTCATGAAACGTGATCCCTGTAAGAAAAGAGAAGGTTGAAGTCTTATGTAGGTCGGCACCTACATACTGGTAAACATATAAGCTAGTACAAGAGCAAGGGGGTTGCAGCTCCCTTCCAGTAGAAGCAAGAGAACAAGAGAGGGTTGTAGCCTTCTGCAGGTAGAAGCCTACATACTGGTATAAGACTACACTAGTACAAAAATTGTAAACATAATATTCTTATTATTAAAAGAAGATAGAGACGATCGCAACAGGTGGCTTTCACCCACATTGCGTTTCCACCTTATATCATGGTGTTTATGTGTGTTGCTTATGTGTGATGCTTTATTATGCTTTTACTAGAATACCTATTGAATTCTAAATATACTAATTAAAGTTCACTACATGATAATTTGGGCAAATCAAAAGATCTCTGCATATACGCTAGTTTTATTAAGTATAGTTGTGTATACATGCCACTTCACTGAGCTGAAGTAGCGTATACAAATCAGTTTTGAAAATTAAAATATTAATCTGATAATACTGATTCACCCCCCCTCTCAATTTTATTTCCAACAATTTTATGTGTTTCATTTCTCTGTAACATATAATTTTCTAACACTCAAATTGAAGTGAATCTATAACTAAATTGTAGTGCTCATCGCCTTGATTCCAACAGTGTGAACAACACTCATATACAAGTTCGTATGCTCAAGATATTCGCATTTAAATTTTTGGTCAAACATGGCTAAGTGGTAGTCACTAACTAGACAACAATTTGGCAAAGGGTTGATGCATAGAATCTGGCAGTCGAAAAGGAGGAATTTGTTGCCTACCTAATTTGTCTAGTAACCCTTAAAATACAGTCAGAGTTTTTTGAATGGTTGGCTTATAAAAATAAAAAATAAAAATAAAAATATATAAATTTAGGTTGGAAGGCTGCCACAACTGCAACTCCCCAACTGCGTACCACATAACAACATAATATATGCAGGTGACAGGCGGTCAAACCCCGCCACCCATCACATTGGAACTGCCCATGGTAATGGCCAACTGGATATCATATGTATCGACACCATACAGTGTCGGGCCAATGGGTGTCGAACCTATGCTAGCCAGTGGATTGGCCCGCTTGCGAAGGCCCCAAAATAATCCATCATAAAAATGTTACATCTACCAACCAACTATGACACACCATAAGCACATCACATTAAACCATTACATTGAACCACGAGTGGAACATATTAATCTCCAACTCCAAATTAAATAACGCACCCAAAAATTATTTTAACTATCGTGTATTTTGGGTGGCCATAGGGTTTGAACCTGGTCTTCCCCCAGCAAACCCCTTGCTTCCACCAACAGGCCAATGGCCCAATCATTGTTACTTCTGCATAAATTTTTTTACATAAATTGACTTTTGTTCATTCAACCACCAATAGAGGGAGCACCGAGTGAAACCAGTTGCAAATGAACCCAGCTAGGATTGGGCATGAATTTCAAGGTGGTAAATATTCCATTGTAATATTCCCTAAAATATTCTCTGATGTAGTGACGAATCTAAGAGATTCCCTAAAGGGAAATTTTTCAAAATGATAGAAATATGTCGACTTTCTACTCAAAAGAACCAGAATTTCACAGGGAATGCCACAGTGCAATCAGTTTCCTCATCTGAGCAGTAGAAATTCTGCCAGCTAGTAGCAAGGAATCTTTACAGAATATTGTGGAATCTAAAATATTCCATTGGAGGGTGATTTCTGACAGAGACAGAATGATGTCGACTTTATAGTCATTTCTCATAGAATTCTGCAAGAAGCATGGTGGTGTGCTCAAAATTTTCATCCGAGTAGTAGATTTTTTGGCCATGTTCAAGAAGAAGTCTTTAGGGGAATCCTCAATATTCTTGAGGATCCATATTTTGACAGTGTTAGAAAGGGGAAAAGTTTCTAGTCATTTGACACGATTTCGCGTCATGAAATGGTGCAGTCCATTTCATCAGTTGAGCTTTGCATTTCTAGGCCATCCCCGAAAGTGGAGGTATATAATGCAGTTATGCCATGTATTTCTTGTAATTTGATGAGATTATATTTTTATTGTTGAGATCCCTGATTACCATTATGTTGATGGATACTTGTATACCACATAATGTGAGATTTTATTAACTTGTCTTGCTGAAGTAGGGACCATTTGAGTGAGAGTTCCTATAGAGATAACGTCTTGTCAAGAGACATGCCACTATGTTTGAGGGAATTTATCTTTGTAATGACAAAGAATGTACTATGTGCTCATCATCATCTTACAACATTTAATGAAGTAGCCTCCCCAGTCTTGACACCAGGCCTAGAGACGTAACCCACACTGGGTGAAATCCGTTATCAATGTATTTTGTGTTCTTGTTTTGATGGTCGTTGCTATGTTTCATCTTCTTTTAGGCATGCACATGTTGGATTTTCATACTCTTCCATATACAATTTTTCTAACATCATAGAAGTGAAATACCTTGGCTAATTCTGGTGGTTGAAGGGATCCAAAAAAGTTTGGTATTATACTTGTCTTCTCGCTGATGTGAATTGTGAGTGTGAGTGATTGACCGTGCAACAAGATGGGAGATGGAGAACAACATATATCTCTATGAGGACCTCCTCAGGATGGCACGAATGATGGAAAAAATGTATGCAGATTATGAGGAGAAAATGGCAAGAGGGAAATGGGAGAAAGAAAGAGAAGAGGGTGATGTTCCATCTTCATCTTCTGGTGATTATTCATTTTGTTCATCGTCTTCTTATCATTCAGATGAGGACATCAATTAGAGCCTTCAAAAATAGAATTTTATTTGAGGATAATTCTACGAGAAGAAAAATAGGAGAAGAAGAGACTACAACTTTAGCTACAAGCCACGGAAGAGACCTTACATAAATTGAAGCGCAACAAAGGCTTAGAAAAACAATCGTCACCTGTTACCAAATCGACAGCTGAGGTAAACAATATTGATCATTCTTCAGTTTCATTTTCACATGACATTATTTCTATTGGAAACATGTAGGTACCCATTTCAGCAACTGGCATGAGACTTCTTACCAATATGGGGTATAAAGGAGTATGACTTGGTGTTAATGGCCAAGGAATGACTCAACCATTGGAGATTGTACAAAGACCTTGATTTTCAAGTTTGGGATACACTGAAGTAGAGTGCTCAAAGGTATCAAAACCTTCCAAAGAATTGTCAACGTCATTACAGAAAGAGAATTATTGGGACACATCACAATCCTCTCACAACAATGCACATCACAGAGGAAGAGCTAAGGCAAGCTCTCATTGTTAGGATTACACCAGAGACAGTCAAGAGAGGTATAAATAGTCTCAGTATTCCAAAGTTAATTTTGACAACCATCATATTGTTAACGATGAACATAAATCATGACATAGAAAATGATGTAGTTTTTTGGTTCACATAACCATGTCATTGCTAAGTGTTGGAAGAAAATGACAGGAAGAAAGAAGATGAGGCATGAAAAACCTTCTCCACATGAGTGAAAGAAGAGGGTTAAGAAGGACTAGAGGAAGAAGACATTTTGTAGTCATTGCAATAGAGGTGGACATAAAAGAGCCACATGTTGGAGGCTCCATCCAGAGCATTGTCTCAAGGACAAAGCACCCGTGTAGGGACCAGTTGGAAAAGTTTTTCTTGAAAGTGAATCCATCGTAGGGAGATGATGAACTATTCACTTTCGTGAGTGAGATATGGTTTTTCTAGATATGGTAACTTGTCATAGCTACATTTTTTAAATCATGTATTGTGATATAAATGTAAAAGTGATGATTTGTTTTCCCTTGTTTATTAAAGCAAAGATAATGTTTTGGAATTTTATTAATAATTTGGGTATTGAATTTTATTCTGATGTAAACTTGACTAAAGAGTCTCTTATAAACTCTTAGAAAGTATGGGGATGATTGGGTCATGGTTGGTCATGTAATTGAGGATGTAATTTCCAAATATGTACTACAGGTTTGTAGATGATGCAGGTGTTGGCTCATCACATATTACTCTGAAGAACAAGGGTGAAGGAGAAGGAAGTGTGACCTGTTAGGACGCTTGTCATGTAGACAATGTAACACAAAAGTTGCATATTATGTTCATGCCTTTAGAGCAAAAAAAGCTCCTCAGTCGGGAGGAATGATCCAGGTGGCTCCAGAGACACTCAAAAGTCACAAAGGGCTCATAATAGCTAAAAAATAAAAGTTCTCATATTAAAGTGAAACTAGGCCTAGATCGTATTTCTCATCGTCTTGATTCCAATGGTGCAAAAAACACTCAAATCTGAGTTTGTATGCTCAATAAATTTGCGGTCAAACTTTTGTTCAAACTTGGTCAAGTGTAGTCACTAATGAGGCAACCATTTGGAAAAGGTTTAGCACATGGAATCTGACAGTTGGAAAGGGTGAATTTGTTGCCTACTTAATTTTTCTAGTAACCCTTAAAATTCAGTTGAAATTTTTTGAATGGTTGGGTTATAAAAATAAAAATATATAAAGTTGGGTTGGCAAGCTGCCACCCCACCAACCCCCAACCGCATACAATATAACAAAATAATATATGTGGGGGACATGCGGCCAAACCCCACCACCCGTCACATTACAACCACCCATGGTAATGGCCAAATGAATATCATATGTATTTTCACCATACAATGCAGGGCCGATGGGTGTTGAACTCGCGCCAGTTAGTGGGTCAGCCCCTAACGATGACCCCAAAATAATCCAACATAAAAATGTTACATCCACTAACAAACCACTATACGCCATAACAACATCACATTAAACCATTACATTGAACTGCAAGCGAAACATATTAACCGCCAACTCAAAATTATATAACGCGCCCAAAAGTTGTTTTCACTGCCATGTATTTTGGGTGGCCATGAGATTTGAACCCAGACCATTCCCAACAAACTTGTCGCTACCACCAACGGGTCAGCAGCCAAATGATTGCTATGTCTGCCCAAAATAATTTATATAAACTGACTTTTGTTTATTTGGCCACAACTGGAGGCAGCGCTGAGTGGAACCAACTACAAACAAAAGCTAGCTAGGAGAGGGCATGAATTTTGAGGTGGAGAATATTCTAGGGGAATATCACACAAAATATTCTTTGTTGTAGTGAGGAATCTAAGAGATTCCCTAGAGCGCAATCTTTCACAGTGACAAAAAGGTGTCAACTTTATACTCAAAAGAACCAAAATTTCATAGGGAACGTGATGGTGTAGTATGTTTCCCCATCTAAGCCACAGAATTTCAGGGATCCGACAGTAAGGAATCTTTACGTCATCTTATAGAATATAAAATATTCCTTTGGAGACTGATTTTTGATAGAGACAAAAATGATGTTGACTTTAAAGTCATTTTTCATAGAATTTTACAAGGACTATAGTGGTGTACTCAGAATTTTCATCTGAGCGACGAATTTTTTGGCTATCTGCAAGAAGGAATCTCTGTGGGAATCTTTAAGATTCCCAAGGGTCCAAATTTTGACGATGTCAAAAAGGAGCAAAGTTTGGAGTTTTTTGACACGATTTCATGCCATGAATTCAACCATGCAGCCCATTTTGTCGGTTGATCTTTTTATTTTCAAACCATCCCTAAAATTGGAGGTATATGATATAGTTATGCCATGTCTTTCTTCTGAGTTGTTGAGATAATTTTTTTGTTGTTGAGATTGCTAATTACCATTATGTTAAGGGATGCTTGTGTGCCACATCATGTGATATTTTATTATCTTGTCATGTTGAAGGATGACCCATTTGAGTGAGAGTTACTATAGGGAGAACATCTCGTGGAGAGAGATGCCACTCTATTTGTGGGATTTTATCCTTGTAATGACAAAGAATGTACTATGTACTCATCATCATCTTGTATCATTTAATGAAGCAACCTCCCCACTCTTGATGTTATGCCTAGAGACATAACCCACACTCGGTGAACTCCATTATACTGTGTTGCATGTTGTTGTTTTGATGGTTGATTTTATGTTTCATCTTGTTTTAAGCATGCACATTTTGGCTTTCCATACTCTGTCATATGCAATTCTTCTAACATCACTAAAGTAAAAGATCTTGATTAATTCTCATAGCTAAAGAGATCTGGATCAATTGGGTAGATGTGGGAGGAGGGCGTTATAGAGTGGTATTAAAGCATGGTTCAGCCCTCAAACTAGATGGGTTGTGTGTTGTTCATGCATTCATTTTGGTTGCATATGTGCATTTCTTGTGTTGTGAGACCATGTGCTTGTTTCATTTGTATGGTATAGTTTATGGTTGCAGTGCGGTCGCCATAGGAAGTTGATGGTGTTATTGTGGGGTGTGACATCATGAGTTTATGGTTGATTATGTATTCCTTATGCATGTTAGTATTCACATGTGGTAAATTATATAATGATGTGGTCATTTTTGTCATGCATGAGGTCATGGTATGTGTATTTGATATGATCATGCATTGATGGCTGGACTTTAGCTAGAATGATGGTTATATGGTTATATGATTATGTATGTATATTATATATTTTGTCATGATTATGTTATACATGTATTACATTGATTTGTTGATCCTACAAACATGGTATCCTCCTTAAGTTATGCTAAGCTATGTTGGTTTATTGTGACTTGATTTAGCTGACATGATATACCTTGTAGGAAGAATATCAAAGATGACTAGCAAGATGGTAGACTACAGTTCCTGAGACTCTCCCTATGGATCAGATCAGTAGCATGGTTTTGGTAACTCTTCTAATTTGGAAGACACATTAAGAAACTTAATGGAAGAAATAAGGAGTTGTAAGGCAAACAAAGGACAAAATCATATAGGCACAAGAGAAACAATTAAAGGTCAATGTAGTGATACTTCAGATTTTGTCAGAATTTTAGCAACAGGGAACCCTTCAAATCAACCATGAGCAGGAGGATAGAACTAATGGGGAATATAGAAATAGTTCTTCTTGTCAGTACAGGTTATATAGAGATGACACAATCAGAGATGGAAGGTCGTTAGATACTACAGATACGAGAGGTGATGGACACAGGTACTATTCTAGTTCTGGTTCTGATAGGCATTATGATTGGCATAGTTATCACCCTTATAGAAGGGGTGATAGGGGATATTTTCCAAGAAAGTTTAAGAAAGAAAAGCCACCTACATTTGATGGAGAGATGAAGAAATCACAGGATGCAGAGGCATGGTTTCTCGGTATGAGGAAGTTCTTCAGGTTGCATGATTACTCATAGAACATGAAAGCCAGAATAGCTATATTTAGTCTCAAAGGTAAAGCAAATATTTGGTGGGAAGCTGTGAACAATGTCAGAGGTATTATTGAGGAAGACATGACATTGAATTATTTCAAGAGAATATTCAAGAAGAATTACCTGTTAGAGAGGTACTTTGATGATAGGGAAAAATAATTCTATGAGCTAAAGATGGGATCCATGAAAGATGAGGATTACACTAGTAGGTTCTTGGAGCTACTGAGTTATGTGCCTTACCTCAAGGAGGAGAAGGCCAAGATTTAGAGATTCACTAGTGGATTACAAATATCATTCAAAGACAGGACTGAGTTCGATGAGCCTAGATCATTGGAGGAGGCCATTCGAAAGCTAAAGAATTTCTAGGAGCAATTGAAGCACAGATATGAGACTAACCTCAACTAGAAAGGTATTGCAAAGAACAAAGGAAAATGGAACAAGAAGCAAGAAAGACCATAGGGTTAAGGTAATAATGAGAATTCAATGTCATCTAAGAAGTTCAATGAATTTGACAGAGGATAGGGACTTCGATCTAAGGAGTAGAATAAGGATTTCATAAAATGTTGGACTTGTGGAGGAGAGCATTGTAGGGGAGATTCTCCACAACATTAGTGTGGTAGATAGCAGATCTACAGTGCTCAGGAGGCACAAACAGTGGGATATGTTGGGCAGATTATTCTTAGGATCTATATAGTGGTAGATAATATACATGAATACCATTAGGCATCTACCATTGAGATGGACAGTAAGCTTTGTGATGAAATTGTTTCTACTTTGATTGACCCTAGATCTAATTATAGCTATGTTATTCCTAACCTAGTGGATAAGTGTGGTTTAAATAAATAAGTACATGCATATTCTTGGTTAGTGTAGTTAGCTATAGGTAAAAAGAAGTGAATTCATTATTGGGTATGAGCTTGTGCATTTGATTTAAATAGTATGCTTACCTCAGCACATTTGAATGTATTACCATTGGGATCATACAGTATGTTATTGGGCATGGATTGATTGTACTTTCATAGAACTAAGGTGGATTGTTATGAAAAATCTATTGAGTGCTTGGATGATAATGGGGAATAAAGAGTCTTGTGAGGTAATAAGAAAGCAACATCAGTTAGAATCGTGAAAACTATCAATGCCAACCGTATTCACAGGAAAGGTTTTGTGTTATTTGCAGTGCACATTTCTAATGAAAAATGTAATGAATTTGAGGCTACAAATGTTTGGGGCGGGTACCCAGTTCTATAATAGTTTCAAGATGTATTTCTTGCATATATTTCAGAGTTTCAACCTCACGTAGAAGTATACTTTTCTATTGCGTTGGTGCCAAGGGTAGCTCCAACATCAAAGGAACCTTACAGGATGAGTACACCTAATTTGGTATATTTGAAGCTACAATGGAAAGGAATGCTTGAAAAGGGGTACATTAGGCCAAGTATATCGTCATGGGGCACACCGATATTGTTTGTGAGGAATAAAGAAGGTACTCTTAGGCTATGCATTGACCACAAGAAGTTAAACAAAGTGACCATCAAGAACAGGTATTTGTTACCAAGGATTTATGACTTGTTTGATCATTTGAAGGGAGCAGTGGTGTTCTCAAAGATTGATTTGAGACCTAGATACCATTAGGTACGCATTAAACAAGACAACATCTACAAGACAACATTATGGACCAGGTATGGGTATTATGCGATTGTTGTAGTTCTATTTGGTTTAACCAATGCTCCAACTACCTTTATGTGCTTGATGAATAGTATGGTGTGTCCATATTTGGACAAGTTTGTTATTGTGTTCATTGATGATATATTAATATATTCAAAAAATAAAGAAAAGCATGTCAAGCATTTAGCAATAGTGTTGAAATTGTTGAGAGAGCATCAATTGTATGCTAAGCTCAGCAAGTGCAGTTTCTTTGAGACTGAGGTACACTACCTGAGACATGTAGTTTCCAAGGACAACATAGTAGTGGACCTAAAAAATGTAAGAGTCATCATGGAGTCGAAAGCTCCCAGGAATTTGGATGAGGTGAGATATTTCATGGGGTTAGCAAGTTACTGTAGGAGGTTCATTACGAACTTCTCGCAGATTTATTATTCTATCACATCATTACAGAGGAAAGGTAAGAAGTTTGAATAGATAGACGAGTGTACAACCAATTTTGAGCATCTCAAGCAGTTTTTGACACATGCACTGGTGCTAAATATTGTAGATCCAAACAAAGAATTTGTAACTATATGTAAAGATTCTTGCAAGAGAGGACTTGGTGGAGTCCATATGTAGGATGGAAAGGTGGTATGTTATGAGTCACAGAAAATGATTGAGAATGTGCAGAACTATCCGACACATGATATTGAGTTGGCAGTGATCATACATGCATTCATGATATGGAGGAACTATCTTTTGGGCAAGAGGTTTGTATTGATGAGTGATCACAATGGGTTTAGGTAGCTATTTGACCAACCGAGTCTAAATGGTTGGGAGGGTCGGCGGTGGCCATGTTTAGTGAGTTCAATTTAGAGATAAGATATATCATAGGTAAATAGAATAGGGTGGCAGATGCTCTTAGCAGGAAGATATAGGTAAACCACATAGCAGTTGTGATCTCCTACATGACACATTTACAGGATATGATCTTGCAGGTAGGTCAGTAGGATGTCAAGTATATGGAGATTGTGCATAGGTTACAACTGATTTTAGGTAATGGTATAGGTACATGTATAGGTGGTGGTATAGGTACATGTAGTGGTACAAGATAGGTATAGGTAGCAGTATAGGTACATATACAAATGTAGGTACACAAGATGTGGACTATCATCTCACGACACATGGATTGGATAGGTTTAGAGACAAGATATATGTCTATGATAGCAGTGACCTCAAGAAGGTGATCTTGAGGGAGTTTCACATGAAACCATATTCAGGTCACCCATTTTATGAGAAGACCATGACAAGATTGAAGAAATTATATTATTCATCAAATTTGAAGAGATACATGGTAGAGTTTATGTCTAGGTGCTTGGATTGTTAGTAGGTGAAGGTAGAGCGTAAGAATCTAGGTGGAATACTACAACCAATAAATAGGAGGTCATTTCCATGGAATTTATCATAGATTTGTAGAGAATAGTGAGACAACATGACTCCATCTTGGTAGTGGTGGACAAGTTGACAAAGATACTGCACTTCATTCCAATGAAGTCTACATTCTCATCGAATGATGTAGCACAGGTCTTCATAAAGAACATGTTAAAATTGCATGGACTTTTGAAGAAGATTGTGTCAGACAGGGATGCAAAGTGCACTTCCAAGTTTTGGAAGGAGTTATTTGCAGGTTTGGGCACCGATTTGGCCTTCAGTACAACTTATCATCCATAGACAGATGGAAAGACAAAGAGGGTCAACAGGATATTGGAGGACATGTTGAGGATGTATGTGATGCATCATCGATGGAAGTAGGAAGAGTACCTTCCACAGTAGAGTTCTCTTATAAAAATGGGTATCAGGAATCCTTGAAGATGAGTCTGGTTGAGGCATTGTATGGGCAAAGTTGTAATACTCCTATTAGTTGAAGTGATCTAGTTAACAGGGTATTGATTAGAGAGGACATGTTGGAAGACATGGAGCAGGAAATGCATGTAATCAAGAATAATTTGAAAGTAGCACAAGATAGGTAGAAGAGATACACAAATTAGAATAGGTTGTTCAAGTAGTTCTAGGTTTTGGAACAAGTGTACTTGCACATCAAACCAAAGAAGAGCTTGTCATAGATTGGATCATGTGCCAAGCTCGAACCATAGTTTTGTTGACTTTTTAGGATTATTGATAGGATTGGGCCAGTAGCCTATGAAATTCCATTGCCCTCGATAGTAAAATTCCATGATGTTTTCCACATGTCATTGTTTAAGAAGTATGTTAAATATATTGATCATGTGATTGATTGGTCTATAGTGCAGGTGGAGCTAAAAGGAGAATTCTAGCTAGAACCATAGTGTATTTTACAAAGAAATATACTCATGCTCCAGAACCAAGCAATCGAGTAGGTTAAAGTGCAATATAAGCACTTTGTGCCTGATGAAGCTACATGGGAGATGGAAGATCAAATTTGGCCTATGTATCCTTCCTTATTCATTAGTTTAGTGGATATTTTGGTATAAGTACATATGCATATCGATGTAAATACCACCATGAGCTATGCTATAATGCTCCAATAAGCGGTATGGGTGTCATGTCATTATGATGTTATACTTGTTATGTTGTCACATTGGTTTTCTTCTCAGCAATATGATCATTCTGCGTGAATCACATATAATCAGATAATGCATTACTATTTTAATAAATTAATTACAATTAGGATAACAATCTTAACTATAGGGCCCTATACATTATCTTTAGGTTAGATTTATGATTTAACATATATATATATATATATAATATATATATATATATATATATATATATAATATATATATATATATATATATATATATATATATAATTTTACGGATAATGAGGTAATATCTGAAATTAAATAAATGGATTATTTATTCGAGATTAACCTAGGTCTGAATAAATTAATATTTTAATATTAATTTAATTAGAGGAAGTTTGACTGGGGTTCTTGAGTGATTAAGTAGCCGTTAGTGTTTTTTAGCCGTTGGAGTCTCTGCCTGGACTATTTATAATGCTGAGCTAGATCTGTATCTTCAACTTGTCCTGACGATGAACCACATTGGTTGGTTCGAAACGCGTTGGCAGAAATCTTTCTTATGTGATTCACGCAGAAGCTCTCCTTATAACTATGACAAATCACAGAAGTCTCAATTCTACAATATGATCATTGTAAATACTGCAACGAGCTAAGTTATAAATCTCCATGCGTAGTATGTTTTGCTTACATCAACCTTATTGATTGTAGGTATCGTTGAACACCAAGGATAGTGTGTCCCCAAAGGGGGAGGGTTCTGGAACAACCCTGGTGAAAATTCCATGTAATAAAAATTAATAAAGGAAAAATAATAACCATAGTAGATGAGACACCTTTTCCAAGTGGAATGTTGGGGAAAAGCATAGCAATGGGGATCACTAGTGATTGATTAATGGCTAAGGAATTGGAAAAGGCAATGGAAAAGGTTTTGGAAAGGCAAAAAGACATTTTGGCACATTTATTTATGAAAATAATGGAAATTAGGAGAAAAGGGAGGCGAAAGGTCACATGTTGCATGTGAGGAGGCAAATGAAGAAAATAGAGGCCTCATTAATAAAATGTCTTCTGAGTATCAATTCACAAGATTTTGTTAGTTTAGTTTAGGAGCTCGCTCTCTACTATGTCTCTCTCATACTCTTGGGCACTTAGAGTTTTATTGGAGCACGCTTGGAGGAGTGTGGCATACTTGGATTTTTGGAGAAAGAAGGCAAAGGAAGAGTGGGAAAGCACAATAGGACATCGGCATCAACAGCTACAATGCAGTTTTCTTGTAGGTACTGCATTGAGTGTATGTTTTCTTCACTATTTCTGGCATACATGGCATATGCATGAAATTTATTGGTCATGATATGTCATTTGCATGGAGGTTTGCCTAGATTGACAATGGATTTTCCTAGCCTTTCCATTTCTTGGATATCCATGGTGTTGTGGGTTCATTTCTTTGTTTGTCTGGTCAGTTCTAATGTGTTCTTTAGATTGGGTTGGGTTACTAGGTCTTGGAGCCTTGGTTGGTCAAAAACTCTAGAGCCCTTGGAGGGTTGAGTTACTAGTCTCCCAGCCTTGGATGGAAAAATGCTCTGGAGCCCTTGTAGGGTTAAATTACTAGTGATGTAGCCTTGGTTGTAAAAATGATTTGGATCCCGGAGGCAGTTGTGGGTTTAGTTACTAGTCCAGAAGCCTTAGTTGGAACAAATGCTCTATTGTCTTGCAAGTCTTAGGTAGAGACCAATCTGGTGATGGTCTGGCCATGAGGTGGAATCACTATTTGATGGGTTGAGTTGGTGTTGGGCTTCAAAATTTCATACAAATATCACTCATTACCATACATTTTTCACCTATGCTTCCATTATATCACTCATTATTCACTACCATGTCACTTCATTTTTCCTATTATTCACCATTAATGGGTCTCATTTATATCTTCCAAATATTATTTATTTTTAAGCATTTTTTAGAGAAATTCTTGATTAAATATTAGAAAATAATATATTTTACTTTATATATGGAAAGTGGGTTGTTTTTGTGACATGTGTAGTTGTCAAGGAAGCTTCCAAGACACCTTTATGTGGCCTTGAAGAATCAAATTCGAATTTGAGAAGATAAACCTCATGGAGAAGATGATGATCTCATGGAGAAGATCAAGGGCAAAAGGGGGTTATGTGTCTAGATGGTTGAGAGATGTATGGAACTAAAAGAGAGATTAGTGGATCATCATTATGAGTTTGTTATCCCATTCCATTGTATAAATAGGAGTACAATCTATTTCATTTGTAATCTTGGAATCTTCATTTGTAATCTTAGAAAGTTGGTTTGTACATTATGATGGAGATTTTGAAATAAAGACTCATACTTTGATTTTGTTGCTTCTACATTTGAGTTCCCTTTGAAGTGGTATGCTTGTAGAGTTATGGAGGGCCCCCATGGCCTCACTTGCATGCTTATGTTAGGTATAATTTAATTTATGTTTTTATTCATTTCTAGTTTGAAGCAATGGTTATTGTGATATAGTAGGATGGTGAAGAACGACAATTTGGACCTCCTTAGTTAGGAGCCTCTTCTTTTACATCTTCTGCATCATAAGCCATTGTTAATTAGTGCTCTTAGATTTATCTTCATGAAAGTAGTATTGTAAGGAAGGACAACCTGGTTCTCCTAAGTTAGGAGCCTCTTTCCTCATACATTACATAAATGAATTAGATTCTTGTGAGATATTCTAATTGTTGGAAGAAATCTTAAAATCCATGTTTTCTTGTAAGGGAACCATAAGATCTCCGACAAATTAGAAATTTTTCTAGATCTATATATTTTAGATAGGCACTTCTAAGTTTACCTTCCCGGGTTGACATTAAATTAAACTCTAATTTGCATCCGTATTTTAGACCCAACAGTTGGTTTGGCCTCTTGAAGCCCTGGATGGTTTTGAATGATGTGTTCTATGAGATCCCACATTCATTCTTAGAATATGGTATCAGATTGACTAGTTGAAGAGAAGTTTGGCTCAACCATGTCTATGGTCAGGTGGTTCGTGTAAGTCCCAAAGTTGGTTGGCCTTTGCGTCATTAATGTGAGGTTATTTATCCTTGTTAACTCATGAGTACTATACCAGTTTATATGTGGATTATGTGGTTTTTGTTTCCTTGGTATTTATGTTGTTATTATGTTGGTTATGAACATCTATTATGACAATGGTTATGTATGGATCTCATCATGTTATTACCTGTAAATGAATGAAAAATGTATCTATGTTGTAATATATGAAATTATGACTAATGTGTTGAGGCATCAATGCTTCTTATGGATTCTAATATAAGTATGAGACCCCTATGCTTATTTTTGTTTTTAAGACCTAAAGCTTTCATGATTGTGACATGTTTGACAAAATGCCTGTCATGGTTAGTAGGGGTCAAGTCTATTCCTTGCCAATGTTTTTGTATATGTATCATTTCTCCAAAGTGAAATTTCATTTCTAAATGTTCCATTGATTTATGGGTAGTGGTCTGGGGTCTGGGCCTAAAAAAGTGGCTCAAGTCCTGAAGTTGCAGGCACAAAACAAGGGAAAAAGTCCCTGAATGCTCGCTTGCCCTTGTTGTGGAAGTATCTGGAACCTCCTTGATGCATTTTGGTACATATAAATGGAGCGTCCAAAGGTTTGATGCATTACAAATTCAGTTGGTATCAAGGGATGGTTATTTGAGTGGTTGGGATGGCTCTTTGGAGTTCTGTTTCTAATGTGGAAGGTCTGTGTGATGTGTTTTGTCAATTCCACTTCCTTAATTGACACATACGGAGTCAAATCGTATCATAGTCACTTCTCAATATATGTTTACCCCATTTGACCAATTACTTTGCTAGATATGGGAGGAGGGCATTACATTCGATGAATTGTTTTCATGAATCCCCAAGAAAGATGGAAGAAATAACTCTCCATGAACTATAAGAATCCTAGATTTAAATACTTAAAAACCCATAATTTTGGAGATCATTGCAAGTCCTCAATTCACAACTTGTGATGTGGTATATTGTAGAATAAAAATAGAGTGATGTCATATTGATTTTCCTTTGTCAAAGATGTGATAATATTCTTACATTGATAAAAATAAAATAAAAAAGATAAAATAAGCTTGTATACTAAATGGCTCGATAATGGTATCTATTCCAAAGCAGTGGAGATTGAGCTCGAACTCCTTCTACCATGGATCTCTTTCCTTACATTATGGATCTCGTTCCCTCCATTATGGATCTCACCATTCCTTAATGGATCTCAACTTCCACTCTTTCCCTATAATTACGATGCATTCAAAGGGAACTGGATTGCCATTTCGAACTTCTAAATAGTACTTACTTATTATCTAAGTACCCATTGGAGACTCTTTATTGCAAGGGTGAGACTTTTGATTGAAAGGGTTTGGATTAAGGATCATTGGAAGGAGGCTTTTAACATCAAGGCCTAGTTGTAATTCTTATTTTCTTCATTCTTAATACAGATACATGTTTCTTTTTCACACTCATTTGTCATGATGTTTTTTTTAAGATTCCTTGATCACTTACGTAGTTTATGATTGAATCATTGATGTATTAAATGCTTTGATCATTTGTTTGTTTCTATATTTGCATGCATCTTCTTGGAGATCCGAGAGTGAGATTAAAGGCTACAAAATTTAATAGCAAGTATCATCATCAAGAATTTTATAGAAAGGTATGAGCTATGCATCCCACTTAAATCTATGATTTGATGGTAATTAGCGAATGTTTTCATGTTTTTGTTTATTTTTTTCATCTTGTTTTCCAAGTCTAGGGAGATATGTCCTGTCAGAAAGGTAATATTTTTCCATCAGGGAGATAATAATTTTCCTCCAAACAAATTGGAAACTCCATCGAGAAGTGTGTTGTTCTTCAATTTTACTTTTTTTGTAAAAGAATTGACCAATTTTCTAAGTCTTTGGGAAAACTTTGTTGATTCTGAAATACTAGGTCTATAAGATCTTTTGAAAAAGTTTAATTTTTTTTCTATTTTTTCTGCTCGTCACACCTTTTTGTGATAGACAGTGTGATGCCATCACGTTTTTCTATTTAATAGTTGTGACTATTACACAGGTTTGTACTAGATTGCTACATCGGTCATAGAAGAATTCAAAATTTTTTTACTTTTTCTCTGTATGATCTTCGATCTGTAGATTACTTTGGCATAATAAAAAAAATTAGACATTCTATATTTCTATCATAGTTACACCTAGATTAGATTAGTTGTAGGGATTTGGAATTGGTGTTTAAAGTTAACACTCTAAATTTGTAAACAAACATAAAAGCTTTTCATAGGGAGTAAAATTGGTTAGCTACAATTTATCTCCGGGAAGCTCCTCTTACATAAGAGTCAAGCATGACATCATATAGGACTAAGTGAAGTAATCAACCCTACTTATTTGGTTACAATAGCAATGATCTACACACAATTAAAAGGGTGTCAAGAGGAACTTGGGAATCAATTGAGAGGAATACCTCATTTTGGGGGACCTCTCCAGGGGATTGATCTTTGTTACTCTACCCTTACATGTAGTTCCAACCTATTACTCTTCCCCCAGGCTAGGTTATTGTATGTGGTAACCTTAGTGCTCATAATCTTATGGCTATTACCCAAGATGACAACAAGGGGGGAGTCCCTATTTTAATTCGAATAGATGTTTGCTATACCCACTTGGGCCTTCTTAGAGGGTACTTCACTTGATTTGGTATTATATGTGAAGTTACTTGCATCAGGTTATGACTATTAAGTAAGTTTTCAGTGTAACGAGTTCCACCCACTCTATATCTAGTCACTTTTCACATTCATCTTTGTGATGTCCGATTCCATCACCAACTAGTGATTTTCATTATGAAAAGGTTGTTTGCATGGTTCGAATCATTAAATTTATTTGTGTTGTCCATTTTACTCTTTAGTAGTCTTTATGTTGAATTTGATGGAAAGTATTCTTGAATTTTCCAATCAAGGAACCCCTTTTAACAGGGATCCTAGTCCTTTTCCTCTCTTTGGAAAGGTTGGTCCTCCTTACATGGCTCCATTGCCCCTTCCAAGATTCAAGATAGGTTTACAGGTATGGTTGTTATAAACTTTGTTGCTCCCAAATATCCATGTAACTCCACCTCAACCATGTTGTGCACCTCAACAACATCAACCTCATGTTGACCCTTTGCCTTCTTTGCTCATCAATTCTTCTTGCCTTTCTTCTTCTTTTCCTAGTGAAAATATTAATGATAGTAACTAGGAGGCTAAGAAGAAGAATAAAAGGAATAAGAAGAAGAAGAAATATAAGAAAGGGAGAAACTAACCAACCATTATTGTGAGTGTTGATAATGTTGAGGAACCCTTCAATGTACATCTCAAGCTCAAACTCCCTTACACACTTTGTAAGGATGATCGCCATCTTATCGATTTTCCTGGTATTCCTAAAGTATTATAAGTGTGGTCTAGGGATTATGATCAACGTACTATTCATCGACCAACCACTGATTATAAGGTTCCAGGGAAAAAGGGTTAAATTAGGTTTCATTGTAGTTTTTGTAAAGGGAGTTATCAAAATCACCTTTTCCTTCATATAGATGAAGCCTCAGAATTGTTGTAAAACCTTACTATTTCTTAGCAATAAATTCCAACTGGTTACCATAAACTTTCTCCCAACATACCATCAATTTAAGAAGTGATTGATCTGAATCCACCATTAATCAATTCCACTATTCCCTTTGAGACTGAAACCCATACCACTCAAGTTGATCAACCATTGGTTGATGAAATGGTGGACTTGATTCCATATTTATTCAATCGCACTCTCCCTTTAGAGAGTGAATTTAATATCGCCTAGGTTCCTCTTGTAAATTCAAATATTTCCCTACATGGGGGAATTTCTATTATTCCCACAAAACTCCCTCCAAGTACTAAGGTCATTTCCTTTGATTAGAAGAGACTAACAGAGCCTCAACTCCCTTCTTGCATTTATTTCCAAATCATTATCAAGGCTTATGATATGAATGTGAATTTCACTATATTAGATCAAGATCCTTTTGTTAGAATTATATCCTTAATCACTTGGCAAGCTTTAGGCTCCCCTGATCTTGTGTCTATTATTTAGAATCTATTGGTCTTTAACAGAAGATCTAATCAACCTTTAGGGATCCTTCCTTAGCTTCCCATTACCTTGGAAGGAAAAACTATCTGTATTGATGTTATGGTAGTCTAAGACCCCTTGGACTTCAATTTTCTCCTTGGGTGAGACTATGTATATGCCATGAAATCTTTTGTGTCCACACCCTTTTGAGTGATGTATTTCTCTCATAATGGAAACATTGTGACTATTGACCAACTTTCACTTGTTGACCTTGATATAACTTCAAACCATCCAACCTCCCTGAATTTTACTTATACGCAAGTGGAATTCACCCCACCACACGTTAATTATGTGGGAACATGTCATATGCCTTCACTTACCAATGAAGAATAGCCTTTTAATGTATATTGAACTTCTTTTGACTTATATTTGGTAGTTGACATGGTGAACCCTTTTAATGAAGAAATTGGAGCTTGATATTCCCACCCCCATTGATTCCCTTGAAATGTATTCCTTCCGGATGATTGTTCTTGCATTCAATCAAGACCTCTTGGAATCCATGATTGAGATGTATCCCTTGACATGTGACGAGCCCTAGAAATGGGTAACTATATGGGCTCATTCTACCTATTATTCTCATTTAATCTTCCATTCTCAATAGTTTTGTGCCTATTTTTGAATATATTTATGTGAAAAGAGTGAATGGGGATAATCACTTTACCACATCGTCTAATGATTGTTTATTGCAGATTTTTGGACATTTTTGGACAACGACCGGGCATTTATGAGAAAATTAGTAGCCAAACTCAAGGAAACATGGCTGAAGACTTATAGGAGGGGTAACTCCTGCATTAATCACCCCTTCCTCAAGTTCTCCACCAGCAGCTTGGAGTACAAAGGCCCACAATGATGATCCAAAGGTGCAGCTGAGCAAGTCTAGTAGAGCTACTGTTATCTTGATTTTAGGCAGCCAAGTTCCTTAAGTTTAGGGGGATTGTTGGGAGCCCCCACTTGTATAAATAAGAAGGCTTAAAGCCTTAGTATCTTAGCCATTTGATAGTCTATTTTCGCACTTTTGTGCAGTCTTGTACTTAGCTCATTTTCAAGCTATTTTTGCAAACAGTTTTGTGATGTAACTACTATTTTTTTATCAATGAGAATGAATCTAGCTTTGAACCAGCACTAATCTTTTCTAGAGGGCTAAAGCTCTTGGGTTAGGGCCCAACCCAAGTTGCCTAGCACCTCCTTTGTGTATTTATATGTTCTTTTTCTTCCATTCATAAGTTGATGTTTGTTGTTTAGGTTAAATCTTGCTTTGGTAAAATAGGTTACTTTTGATGGTTAAATTAGTTTTTCTTGCTTCAAGTTGCTTAAGTAGTGTGTTGTAGTAATAGAGAAAGATACAAAAGGGCTACCAGTAGCTCTTGATCTCCTTTCTCCCTCCTTGGGACTATGATTTGAGGTCAAGGCACTACTGCTGCCACCAAAAACATAGCTTTTGCCTTTCATGCAATTGCTAGTGTGATGTTTCAAGTTGGAGAAGTTGATATTTGCTTGGATCCACATGCTTAGACCATTTCATGTTCATTTACCATGCCTTTATTGTATAACTTTCTGTTCATAAAGTTCTTTTCAGCAGTACTTTGTTTTTAGGTCAGATTTTAGGTCAAAATAGACAAACTTTTTTTCTTTTTTTTTCTTTTTTTCTTTTTTTTTTTTTTTTTTTTTTTTTTTTTTTTTTTTTTTTTTTTTTTTTTTTTTTTTTTTTTTTTTCAGTTCTTGATTAGGTCATTTTTGAGAAGTGTGCATCTCACTTGTAGAACATTCTAGCTTATCGTTCCCCCATAACATAGCCTGTACCAGTTCATCTCTAACAGATTTCCCCACTCATTTGCCTCATTTCGCCAAGTTGCCCTAATTTCTACATATTTCCATAAAGTTGCTTTCTTTCCCTTTGAACAAATCAACCCATCTCCTTCATTCCTGATCTTCATTAACAGAGTCATAGACCCCTCAACACCTTCATCCAGCCTTCATTTCCCTTGTCCCATCAATTTTCCACCTCCAAACCTCCAAAAACCACTTTTGGCCTCCTCTTATAGATTCTCCTATAGAAGCTCCTGTAGATCCACTGCAACCTCCTGTAGAAGTTCATGTGAGCGATTTTTCGAAGTCTGATCACAATGGAAGTCTCTAGAAGGGTACTAGGGACTTCTTAGGACCCCCCCACACCTTCCTCACCATCTACAAAAGCCAACTCCATCTTCCTTTGCCACCAAACCTCTGCACAGTCACAACCAGTCAAACCATAAGCATAATAATTCCATATAAAAATACTCAAAAGTACAAAAAGATTATTTCTTCTCATTTCTCTTTAGAAGTAGCTTGATTAAATGTAATTTCTCTTTTCCACAGTCAATGGCGCCCATTTCAGTAATTTCCATCTCTTTTCTTGCAAAATTAGGGTTTGCTAGGGTTTGTGTTTCATTACAGTTTTCCTTCTCTTTCTGCAAGTAGAATAGCCCCTGTAGAATTAGCTCTCTTCCATCACAGTAAAAGCTTCTTATGAGAACTCATAGAAGTTGGCTTAAGCTCCTAGTGAACTTGTGCCAGCTGATCAAGTGACAACCTGCAGTAAGAGCTAGTACTTGTGCATGTAGCACCATTGCTTCCAAGTTTGTTTCGAACTACCCGGTTGATAAAAGTAAAGAAGGAAGCCCCAAGAGTTGAAGAATTATTGCTGCAATACTGGAGCTCACCACTCTTTTCAGTGTCGTTGCCGAGGAAACGTGAGAGTATTTTGTGATTACAGCTTTTCTTCTATTTTCTACTGCAACATTCTGCCAAGTAGTTTATTTCCGCAAAAGTAAAGTAGTTGTTTCATTTCCATTCTACAATTTCAATTATGAAAAAGTAGATTAGACATTTCTTGCTTCCATTTCAATTCTCCAATTTCATTTTAGCAAATGTAGATTAGTCATTTCCTACTTTCATTTCAATTCTGAAATTTCATTTCAGCAAAAGTAGATTAGTCATTTCGTGCTTTCATTTCAATTCTGCAATTTCATTTCAGCAAGCGTAGATTAGACATTTCCTACTTTCATTTCAATTCTGCAATTCTCATTTCAGCAAGGTTTATTTTAGTTAGTTGAAAATTTTTTTCAATCCATTTCAGTTTTTGTAGGTACAAGCAGAAAAAGAAACACAAAAATCGCCCCAAAAAAGATTTCCTTTCATGCCTCGTGGGAACAAAGACAATTCAGGAAAATTCCTACCCAACACCTCCAACACATCACTGAGTCACCCTTCTCTCTTATTTGGTGGCAGTGATCCAGAAGATCCTATAGGTGAACCTCAAGAGATATACGAAGATCCTATAACAGAAGAAGAGCAAGAAACCATTCCTCTTGAGACCATCGCTAAAAACAAAAACCTTAGATGGAATGGGGAAAGAATAGAAGGTGCCTTTCCTATTTGGAAGACCAATGGGGACACAAAAATGAAAAACATAAGTCCTTCAGCCTTACCTCACTTCCATGGACTGACTACTGAAGATCCTGATACTTTCTTGTTTGAATTTGTTGTTCTCTGTCGGACCTATGACTATGCAAAAGACGAGCAAAAGTTGAAACTGTTTCCTTCTACCCTCAATGATGTAGCCTTACGCTAGTTCACGTGGTTACCTGGAAATAATATCACAACTTGGGCTTAGATGCAGCAAGCCTTTAACAACAAATACCGAGATTATTGCCGGTCAAAGGAAACCAAGGAAGAAATCTTCCTAATGACCGTGGGTAGTGATGAATCTTTGGAAGACTATAAAGAGAGGTTTCAACTCAATTATAAAAGGGCCAAGTGCACACTTGACCCTAAATCCCTAAAGTTGGTTCTGCTTATAGGAGTCCCTGAAGACCTTCTAGATACCCTCCATTTGTTGGCTCGGGGAGACATCTACCAACTACCTTATGATGACATAAAGATTGTGTTTAGAAACCATTCCAGGTCAGCTAGGAAGAGAGGTAGGGCAATTCAACCATTAGCTAGTACATCCTCATCCAGCTCATCCCTTAGAAACGAACTTGAGAATCGACTGGAAGATTTTAAGAGTGAGGTGAGGGAGACTCTTGCCATGCAAATGGATACCTTGCATATCAAAAGGAAATAAGAGGAATCCGAGAGAGCTTTGGCCATATTTTGTCCCAGGTGCACGAGAAAGCATCCTAGGAATGAATTTCCACTGCACTCTATAGAAGTGTGTGTAGTCTATGAACAAGACCATCCTATGAATCAGTGCCCTTCCTTGCCTAGATTCAAAGCTGCATATTAGGGGGATGAAGGAGTCACTAAACCACTCTATTTCATGAACCAAAGGAAGCCACATGGATCCAGAACTTACTAGCAAGGAATGCAAGGGACCTCCTAGAGCTATTAACACTCCAATCAAGCCACTTCCATGCCTTCTTAGGGTCAGCCTGCTCATTCTTCCTGGTCCACACCCCCTCCTTGGTCATCTCCTCCTCAATACTAGGCTCTGCTAGTTGCTCACTCATTTCACTCTTATGCTCAGCCACAGCCTCAGTGGAATGCAGCTCATCAAGGGCGAAGGACCCAGTATAACTCTCCTCCCACTCTTTTGCCTCCACCACCTACTCAACCACAACCATTACCTCCTACTCCTCCAAAATAACCCCAAATACATACTCAACCTAACCCGAACCCCAACAATCAACAAGCCTAGCAGGTATATAGTGGGGAAACATCCTACCCAACCTATGCTATGGAGATTCAGGAGATTAACCTATTCTCCCAGATAGCCAACCTCCTCCTCCTAAGGAGGCTGAGGAAGAAAAACAAGAAAGCGAACCTAATGTCATTCCACCCTTTCCTTAGAGACTAAGTGGAACCACAGAACTGACCCCAAAAGAAACTGAACTTCTGGGAGAATTGAAATTGTTATGTGTAAAAATACCACTTCTCCAAGCCATAAAGGATGTGCCTATATACAACAAGATGATCAAGGAGAAGTGCTTTAGATAGCCAGGTAGGCGAAAGAGAGATGTCCCAAATATCAATGTCATAGGAAAACTATCCGAACTGATGTTGGGGCAGGTAATTTGTCCGAAATATCTCTACCCTGGGAGTCTTGTAGTCAATGTCCACATTAATGGCACCATAATCCCCCATACCTTGATTGATCTAGGGGCTGCCATTAATGTGATGACTAGGGACACTATGCCCAAACTCAACCTTTAGAGTTCCCTGTGAAATACCTCAACAGTACTACATTTGGCAGATTGCTCCATCGTGACCGTTGAGGGGATTGTGGAAGATGTCATGGTCTCTATTGATTCCTAGGAGTACCTTGCTGATCTGCTGGTTCTCCAACCAAAGGCAAAGCTCACTGGGTACCCTCTCATCTTGGGAAGACCTTGGTTGGCTACTATAGATGCCTACATTAGTTGTCAAGCTGGGAACATGACAATCAATAATGGGCATATGTCCAAACAACTAGTCCTCTATCCTCCTGCCTAACCTCTGCTAGAACATGATTTATCTCTTTGGTTAGAGGACGAAGATGAGGATGAAATCTATTCCGCACCATTGTGTACAGTAGAAGCTACCATGGGGGGTCCGTAAACCAAGGATGATCTTAACTTGATTCAGAATCCACCCCCCAGTTTGTTGCCCTTATAAGAGCTGGTGGAAGAAACCCAAGCTAATCCTTTAGTTGATCTCTGTGTGGCTGATCTAACCTCCCTCCAAGTTAAGAATGTGTAATTTGGCCCAGAAAAAACCTTGAAGATCAACACATCCCTATCCATCTCTCAGGAGAAGGAATTGTGTAGCTTATTGAAGAATCGGTTGGATGCTTTTGCTTGGAGTTATAAGGAGATGAAGGGAGTCCACCCTTCAATCTGTACTCATCACATTTCCATTAAAGAAGATTGTAAACCAATCTGGTAGCCTCAAAGGAGGATGAATCTAGCCCTTAAGGACATTGTCAAAGAAGAACTGCAAAAGTTGTTGGATGCAGGATTCATCTACCCCATCTCTGATAGCGAATGGGTTTCTCCTTTGGTGCTAGTGCGAAAGAAAAACGGGAAGTAGAGAATCTTTGTATATTATCAGGAACTGAACAAGGCCACCAAGAAGGACCATTTCCCTTTGCCTTTCATAGATCAAGTGTTAGATGGCATGGCAGGGAAGAAGTTATTCTCCTTCCTATATGGGTTTACCGGGTACAACCAGATCCAAATCAGCCTGGAAGACCAAGATAAGACCACATTCACTTGTCCATGGGGTACCTTTGCATATTGGGTCCTTCCTTTTGGGTTGTGCAATGCTCCCTCCACTTTCCAGAGAGTAGTACTAACCATATTTGCTGAACTAGTTCATGATTCAATCGAGATCTCTATGAATTACTTAACCCCTTATGGTTCTAACTTCCAGGAAGCTTCGAATAACCTGGGCAAAGTTTTAGCCAATTGTATTTAAATGAACCTATCCCTCAGTCCTGAAAAATGTGAACTCCTGATGACTGAAGGGACTGTGATAGGTCATACAATTTCTCAGCAAGGATTACAGGTGGATCCCAACAAGATTGCTATTATCTAAAGGGTCCCACCTCCTCAAAAGGTAACAAATGTTTGGAGTTTTCTAGGCTTAGCAGGGTATTATAGAAGATTCATTAAGGATTTTAGTAAGCTAGCCTCTCCACTGTTTGGTATTTTGGAAAAATATGTTGAGTTTATATGGACTGACAACTGTCAAGAGGCTCTGGATGCCTTGAAAGGTAAGCTGGTAACTGCCCCAATCTTGAGAGGTCCAAATTGGGCCCTACCTTTCCACATTCACACAGATGCCTCGAACAAAGCAATAAGAGCAGCCTTAGGGCAAGTTGAAAAGAAGTTGCCTTATGCCATATATTTTGTCAGTAATAACCTGTCCAAGGCAAAATTAAACTACACTGTAACTGAAAAGGAGCTCCTAGCTGTAGTCCATTCCCTAAACAAGTTCAAACACTACATCACTGGCTATCAAACATTCGTACACATTGATCATGCTGTAGTTAGGTATTTGATGAATAAACCACATGTAAATGCTTGCATTAGATGGTTACTTTTATTACAACAATTTGATTTGACTATTGTTGATAAGAAAGGTAAGGAAAATGTTGTTGCTGATTTTCTGTCTAGACTAGATTTGCCTGCAGGTAAAGAAGGAATTGTGGATGATCAAATGCTAGATGAACAATTATTTGCTATTTCAATACTCTCTCCATGGTTTGCTGATATAGCAAATTACTTGGTTTCAGCATAGTTTCCACCACACTTTTCCTCAAAAGAGAAGAGCAAGATCATGAGGAAAAGTGCCCCATTCACTTGGATTAGGGGCAGTCTTTTTAAACTTGGCCCAGATCAGATTTTGAGGAGATGTGTCAGGGAGGAGGAAGTCTTTGACATCCACCTAACCTGTCATGATGGGCCTTGTGGGGGCCACTTTGCAGAAAAGAGGACTGCCTTCAAAATTATGCAGACAGGTTACTATTGGCCCACACTTCATCAAGATGTTAAGAGATACATCAGCCAATGTGACCGATGTCAAAGGATGGGGAAACTGACTCCAAGGGATAAGATGCCCCTACAACCTCAAGTGACTTTCGAGCCATTTGAGAAGTGGGGCACGGACTTTGTGGGTCCTATCAACCCTCCTTCAAAATAAAAATCTTACATCATTGTGTGTATTGATTATCTAACAGAATGGGTAGAAACAAAGGCAATCAAAGCAGCAACAGAAGAAAAAGTAGTTGAGTTTTTGAGGGAAAATATCTTCTACAAGTTTTTCTACTCAAGAGAGTTAGTGACAGATCCAGGGAGTCAATTTACCTCCAATTTTTTTGAAGACCTGCAAACACACCACAAGATTCAGCACAGAACTTCCACCCCTTGTCATCCATAAGAAAATGGACAGGTGGAAGTCACCAATAGAGCTTTAGAAGGGATTTTGACTAAGGTAGTGAGTCGTAGCAGAAAAGATTTGGTAGATCGATTGGTTGAGGCCACCTGGGCCTATAACACCACCTCGAAAATCACCACAGGGTTTACACCCTATGAGCTACTCTACGAGAAGAAGGCTCTGTTGTCAATAAAATTTGAATATAACACATTAAGGATGGCAACTTAGCTAGACCTAGATCTCAGTCATGCACAAAAGGAAAGATTGCTTCAGCTAAATGGATTGAATGAATAGAGAATGCAAGCCCTACTCCACTCAGAGGTAGTCCAACTTCAAAGAAAAATATGGCATGACAGACACCTCAAAGAAAAACAATTCCAGCAAGCAGATTGGGCACTGTTGTATGATTCAAGATATAAAGATTTCAAGGGAAAACTGAGGACAAGATGGTTGGGACCATATACCGTAGAAAAATGTAATGACAATGGTTCAGTCCTTATTTGGACCATAGATGAAGAAGCCATCCCCAAGCTCGTGAATGGGCATAGATTGAAGATCTATAGGAAGCCCCTTTCCAAGCAAGAGTTCATTGAGAATCTGGGGAAAATAGTGTAGGTAGCGGAGCAGGTCCAATCTCCACTCCACCCACACCCTGAGTAAAAAAACAAAAAACAGAAAAAATGATTAAAAGATCACTGGGTGAAAACCTCTTAGAGGCACCCAGGGCAGGCAGTGAGGGTGAAAACCTCTTAGACACACCCCAACTATCTTTAAAAAAAAAAGACCTAACTTCTTTTGAATAAATTGCAGGTTGTAGGAGGGTCACACAAGAGAAAAAAGACATGGCCAGGCTACATACACCCTTCATAGTCCATCCCTCCATCATTGTTATCCTTTTCGAGGCCTCGGTCTCATTTGTTTTGAAAATTTCGCGTCCTACAGGAAACTTTGTGTATTCTATACGAGGATCCTGTAGAAACTATAGAAAGGCCAAAATCAAATTTAGAAAAGAACCCGAGGGCTGGAAGTTTGTCTAGAAGGCCTGTGGACCTCCTTGCCACCATCCATCCACCTAACTCTCCATTCCACCCCTGTGCACTCACACTTCCACTTGCATTTATTTCCCTGCACAAACAAAATACATAAACTCTACTTATTTCATTCTGTAAACACAAAAAATGATGACAAATAAAGTAGCAACATTCTTCTCGCTTATCTTACCTGATACCTCCCAACTGCTATTTCTTTCATTCAGAATTTTGTCAGCCTTTTTTCTAAAGCCTGCTTAGGTATCAGCCTAAATTTTAGAAGGAGAAGCAGCTACAGGAAATCCTGTAGAATTCCTGTAGCAGATGATCCCTTTCGAAAACAAACTCCAAAGACAGGGTCAACGCAATAGGATGTATGAACCATGTAAGGAGCGAATCTTGATCAAGAAATCATCAGCATAAGCCAAAGGCTGAGCATGCAGAGAACCAGCAGCAACAACAATGAGGGAATGAAGTGCCAATGTCCAAAGCATGCATAGCACAAAAATGACTAAGCATGTAAGTGGCTAAACCTATTCCTCGATTGCATGAATATTATTTCAAAACTACATGAACTATGGGAATGGTCACGATTAAACAGAATCGGTGGCCAACTAACTGACTACCCTCATTCAATTTACACACCCTTGTGGAATTCAATTGAGCCACATCCAATTCAAACTACCGATCAGATACGCAGTCAGCACGTGTGGCATGTCAACTCAGGAGGGAAACATTCAAAAATGGTAGTGGTGTGGCGTATAATGGGAGTAAGGAAGGCGATGGCGGTCAGGAGACATGAAGAACCATAATTACACTAGCATAGGACCAACGGTCTGGATGGGTATAACGTACCCATCCGGCCACCTCACCTCCTTACCGCAGATTATGCCAGCAGTTAAGTACAGTGTGGTTTAAGCCTCCACCACCCTTTGTTTCATTTTCATTTACGAAGTCCTCGACTGAGGTACTCATCTACCACCTTCAGAACAACAATCTAGGCATTTTCTGCCAGTTTTTCATAACCCTCCTGCCTATCTCGTTCTACAGGAGCACTATTGCATTCTACAGGAGTAAGAACACCATCTATAGGAGAATTTCTATAGGAAGGAGAGAGCATCGCTCTGTAGTAGAAAAGTTTGGAATTTTTTTCAAATTCGAGCTGGGAATGAGGTAGGCTCGAAAACCTGCTTTGCATACAATATGTTTAGATAAGGTGGTGTATTAAAAATAGAGTATTGGTTGAAAAAAAGTAAGGAAAGAGAAATTCAAAAGTATGTTGTGTCTTTTTTGAGTTCTTCACAGTCTCTCTATTTCCTTCTCTGCATTCAAAATCTGCCTCTTTCTTCCTCACATTCTGCTGTAAAAAAAGGGGGATGCAATCATAGAAATCAAACCTGGGAAGGAAACAAAATTGCGAGTCTGTCTACTCTGTGAAAAACCACTATTTTATATAGTCCCTGGTTTGTCAAAGTATTGATTTCTTCCAAGAACCAAGAAGCAAATTCAGGTTGAGAATAGTTTGAAGAAAAGGAGAATTGCAAATTGGTGTTGTGAAGAAGAAGCACACAAGAAATTTCTCTTATAGTTTCAGAAAAGAAACAAAACACAGTTGTCCCTCTGTTTCTGATTTTGGAAATTGTTGTTTCTTCCTCACCTGAGCACTTTCAAAAACCACTAAACACCATGTCAGGAGGTTTTATGAGAAAGGAGCCTTTGAACTCCAACAAATTGTGTGAGCACCCTGAGGTGGTGGCCCTCTTCACCAAGGAAAACTGGATGTCTTTCTTTGAAAGAATTCATGGATATGATGATGAGGTGATTGAAGAATTTTTTATGTCCTTAAGACCCCATTAGAAAACACATGCTACAGTCAACCTCAGGGGTCTAACCCTAGAGCTTACGCCTGATTTTATTAGCAGAATTATAGGTCTTCCACTTGGGCTCCCTTGGAGAAAGGAGGATAAAACATTGGGACATGTTGCTAAGAAGACTTTTTTTCAGCCTGAGGAGCATCCTGTAGAGGATAAAAATGGGGTCAGAAGGACAAGCTTACCTCCTCTGTCGGGTGAAGTCAGCTACCAAATAATGAAATATCTCACTTGTGAAGGAAGGTTCAATATAATTTATGGTTATCACTACATGTTATTGCATGAATTGAGATATGGGATGGACCTACCTACAGTTAGGAAACTCAGTCTCCCATATTTCCTCCTCTAGTCCTTGATAGAATATGGCACCAAGTTGAATGCAAGGGTCCCGGACCAGCTAGCCCACCATGGGCTCATTAAATTATTGGTGGAAGATGCCCTACACACATACACCATCCCCATAGCTTGGGAAATTTTCAGGAATATGTATAGGGAAGATAACATCAAAACTTTGACTGACGACATTAGCCCATCTGGCAGTGAGGAGGAGGAAGAGAGAGGAAATTGAGAAGGAAATTCATGAGAAGACACAAAATATTCAAACAGAGGAGGAACAGGAAACAGAGGAGGAACAAGAAATAGAGGAGAAGCAGAAAGAAGAGGAGAAACTTGACAAATCCATTGTTGTACCTAAGGCAAAAAAGAAAATAGCCTCAAAAAATAGAGAAGAAGAAAAGAATAGAAGTTAAGAAGAAAAAGCCAAGAAAGCCCAAAAAAAGACTACCACGGGAGAGGCAGGGACCCAGCAAGAAAAGGAGAAGACACTACTAAAGATAGTAGAGACACAAGCAAAAACAGCAGACACAAGAAAGACTATAGAAGATGAAGGAAAATAATAGTAGAAAGAAACATCTCCTAAAACATTGGCAAAGGAAGCAGTAGCTGCGCTTGATGCATTGAGCACTCCAACAAAAAAAAAGCGTAAGAGAAAAAGACAAACATCCATGTATTTCAAAGCCAGGAGGAGCACCAGGATTAAGGTGGGCAAGCCCCAACCACCATCCAAAGAACCCATTATCATTGAGGATGCACCTGCTGAGAAGAAGGAGGAGTCTCCCTCCAAGATCTCTATCATCTACGAGAGAGGGAGTCCCAAAACCTCCACCTAGAAGGAAAGAATCAAATTGATGGACTCCAATGCAATCTTACAGGAAGCTCAAACCTCTCTACAGGAAACACTAGCCAAGCTGAAAGAAACTGAAAAATTAGAAGAGAAGGCAACAAAACAGTCACAAGAGGAAAGAAAGACCAAAGAGATACCTGAACCAAGCCCTCAGCCTAATTTAGGCTCCTATTACAATCTCCTAGAAGGTGGCAAGATCTTCCCACAAACATTCGTTGTACCTCTTTTCTTTGAACTAGAACAAGAAATGGTTAGAACCCACACCTGGATGCAAATTGCTAAATCTAAAGGAGTTGAAGATATAGGGCACATCAAAGACTAGTTGAGAGAGTGGAGAAGGTATTTGGGCATGGTATGACACACAAAGAGCATTAGAAGAGCCCAACTACAGGAAGAAAATGAACTGCTGAAAAAGCAGTTACAAGAACAGGAATCTAAAGGGAAAGACAAGTTGTCGATCTTGGAAGGGTAGCAACAACAGGAGGATCCCTTAACAGATAATGAAGCAGCAGAGAAACAAAAGCAAGAGGAAGAGCCACAGACCGATGTTGAAATTTTGATGAAACAAAAGGAAGAAAAAGAGTCTCAGGTAGCAACTGAAGTGTTGATCTTGAAAAAATAGTTGCAAGAAAAGGAAGCCCAGATGGCCTACATGGCCAGCTGGGCAATGGAGGCCTTATAGTGCAGACAACCAATTAGATCCCATGCTTTGTATCTCAAGCACCAATGGCTCCAATTCCAGATTAAAATATTGGCCCAAAGGGGCACAATACCATTCTAAAATTATGGTTAGTTTATGCATCTATGTGGTAGTAGTTCAGCTAAGGATAAAGCCAAACTAGCTGAATTTTACCTACACAATATGGCACTCCCTAATATGAATTTATGGGATCCAAATGTTTCATTCGGAGACCTACAGCTCATGGCTATGGAAATTCAAAAGATAATGGCAAAAGAGTTAAGTGAGCCCCTAATGATAAGGGCCGAAAAAGAAAACCCCTTAGCTTTCATCTATGCTCATCAACACCTTGAAACCAATCCTCAAGTTCTCCATGATTATGTTGATAGGCAAGCACAAGCTATCGCTCATTTTGAAGATATGGAGAGATTATTTGGTGACGACTGCCTTCATGCTTTCATGAGAAGGTGGAATACATTGTCATATAGCTTAAAGACCAAGGAGTATCACTCCCCAACCAAAATGAGGGATGCTATGGTGAGAGTGCCCCTATACCAACAATCAATGCAAAACTTGAAGGCCAACTGGATTGGTCTTAAGTTTAGTCATCCACTACTGTTAGGACTATTGGAAGGGGTCAAGGAGGGGGAAGAAAATAAACAATGGGAGGAAGTGGACAGAAAAGTAGGTTTTCATGACAGAGAAGGGGATATCACCTCAGAGGCTTGGGATGTCAGGGAAGCTGTTAAAGCTATCAAAGATGAAGAACTGGATTAGTTGCTCAAAGGATGAACAACCCATTCAGCAAGGGGGTGATGATGAGTCCCATAAATGGGTAAATATATGGGCTCATTATGCCTATTATTCTCATTTAATCCACCATTCTCAATATTTTTGTGCATGCTTTTGAATATATTTAGGTCAAAAGAGTGAATGGGGATAGTCACTTTACCACATCATCTAATGAGTGTTTATTGCAGATTTTTGGACATTTTTAGACAAGGACTGGGAATTTATCAACAGATTGGTAGCCAAAATTGAGGAAACAGGCCTGAGGACTGATAGGAGGGGTGTCTCCTACATTAATGACCCCTTCCTTGAGTTATCCACCAACAACTCGGAGTACAAATGCCCACAATGATGATCCAAAAGGGTAGCCAAGCAAGTCTAGTAAAGCTGCAGTTATCTTCAGTTTAGACAACCGAGTTCCTTAAGCTTAGGAGGACTGTTGGTAGTCCCCACTTATATAAATAAATAGGCTTCAAGCCTCAGTAGCTTATCCATTTGATAGTCTATTTTCGCACTTTTTTGCAGTCTTGTACTCAGTTCATTTTCGAGCTCTTTTTGCAGCTAGTTTTGTGATGTAACTATTACTTTTTGTCAATGAAGATGAATCTAGCTTTGAACCAGCACTGATCCTTTCTAGAGGGATGAAGCTCTTCGGTTAGGGACCAAACCAAGCTACCTAGCACATCCTTTGTGTATTTATATGTTTTTTCTTCTTGCATTCATACGTTGATTTTGGTTGTTTAGGTTAAATCTTGCTTTGGTAAAATAGGTCGCTTTTGATGGTTAAATTGGTTGTTCTTGCTCCAAGTTGCTTAAATAGTTTGATGTAGTAATAGAGAAATATCCAGAAAGGATACCAACAGGTCTTGATCTCCTTTCTCCCTCCTTGGGTCCATGATTTGATGTCAAGGCATTATTGCTACCACCAAAAACACAATTTTTGCCTTTCATGCAATTGCTAGTGTGATGTTTCGAGTTGGAGAAGTTGATATTTGCTTGTATCCACATGCTTAGACCATTTCATGTTTATTACCATGGATTTCGTATAACCTTCTACTCATAAAGTTATGTTCAGCACTACTCTCTTTTTAGGTTAGATTTTAGGTCAAAATAGACAAACCCTATTTTTTCAGTTCTTGATTAAGTCAGTTTTGAGAAGTAAGTGTGCAGCTCACTTGTAGAACATTCGAGCTTATCATTCTCCCATAACATAGCCTGTACCAGTTCATCTCTCACATATTTCCCCACTCATTCACCTCATTTCGCCAACCTGCCCTAATTTCGACATTTTTCCATAAAGTTGTTTTCTTTCCCTTTGAACAAATCCAACCATCTCCTTCATTCCTAATATTCATTAATAGACACCTAGACCCCTAAACACCTTAATCCTGCCTTCATTTCCCTTCTCCCATAATTTTTCCACCTCCAAACCACCAAAAACCACTTTCGGCCTCCACCTCTAGATTCTCCTATAGAAACTCCTGTAGATCCCCTACAGCCTCCTGTAGAAGTTCATGCGATCGAATTTTTGAAGTCTGATCGCAATGGAAATCTCCAGAAGGGTACTAGGGAGTTATTAGGACACCTCCACACCTTCCTCACCATCTGTAAAAGCCAACTCCATCCTCCTTAGCCACCAAACCTCTGCACAGTCACAACCAGTCAAATCATAAGCATAATAATTCCACATAAAAATACTCAAAAGTACAAAAAGATGATTTCTTCTCATTTTTCTTCAGAAGTACCTTAATTAAATGAAATTTCCCTTTTCCATCGTCAATGGCACCCATTTCAATAGTTTCCACCTCTTTTCTTGTAAAATTAGGGTTTGCTAGGGTTTGTGTTTCATTACAGTTTTCCTTCTCTTTCTGCAAGTAGAATAGCCCCTGTAGAATGAGCTCTCTTCCATCATAGTAAAAGCTTCTTCTAAGAACTCATATAAGTTCGCTTAAGCTCCTAGCGAACTTGTTCCAGCTTATCAAGTGATAGCCTGCAGTAAGAGCTAGTACTTGTGCATACAGCACTGTCGCTTCCAAGTTTGTTATGAACTACTGGCTTGATAAAACTAAAGAAGGAAGCCCTAGGAGTTGCAACATTATTGCTACAATACTGGAGCTCACCAAAATGTATTCCATTTAGAGCCTTTTCTACTTGGAAGCCCATGATCAAGGTCATATGAACAGAGTTAATTTTCCTGTGTCAATCTTGTTAAGAAGTGAAACAGTTCATCATGACCATAGTTCCTTTTCTTGTGTCAAGCTTGTTAAAATTTAATGAAACAAAGTGCTATGAGCATAGTTATTTTCTTGTGTCAAGCTCATTCAAAAAATAAATAGATCATATGAACATAGTTCTTTTCCTATTCCAAGCTCGTTAAAAATGAAACATACTTCCCTACATAATGTTTGGGAGGCATATGCACTTGGTCATCATGCTAAAATTAAGTTGCTAACCTTTGTAGGTGATGCTTGGCAAGAGGTAACCTATCTCAAGCATATTTTTTTCTTTGTTTCAAGCTTGTGTAAAAATCAAACCTATCTCAAGCACTTTCTCTCTATTTCAAGCTTGTGTAAAATTGACACCTATCTCAATCTTATCATTTATTCCCTTTCATGCTCGTAAATACATGACATTAAGTTACAAATTATATTTTTATCACCTTTTGGGGATTGTAAAAACTATACGAAAAAATGAACTTTGTGGAGTTTCCTTTAAGATTCTTTCAGACTCCCTAAACATGACATGTTTTCCAAGTGAACTTGTTTCCTTTCACACTCATTAAAAGGATTAGAAATTGAATTTGTTCAGTGTAAGTTTACCCCTTTTTTAGACCTAGTGGAATAGGTATGCTCTAGTCAACCATGATTAGGAGAGTTTTCCTTGTCATTGTTTTATCCTTCTTCATCCCTAGGAGACTAAATTTATGAAAAATAATACTCTTGGAGTCTTCTTTATGTTGTTTTCAGAGTGCCTAGATGTGAAAAATCACCCAGCTTTACTTTCATCAAGCTCGTTAAAATTTTATGTTGAAAGAACTGGACGAGTTATCTTTTATCCTTTTTTAGGACTCATTAAGCTTAAATGAAAATGGCCATGTTGGAGTTTCTTTTCCATATCTTTTCAAACTCTTAATATGGAAATTCCATTAGGTTATCCCTTCATTAGAGTCATAAAATGTGAATAATCTAGGACTTATCCCTTATGATGAGACTGAGCCACTCCTTCCCAGGGTTCTTTAAAAATACTCTAGAGGACTCATAAAAAGGATGACCTTATATGAAAATTTTATTCTATCCTCCTCAAACTTGTCTAAAAATAAAGAGGTACTTTCTAGTAATGGTGGGGGAAAATGGGAAAGAAATATTCATCTTTTGTATTTGAAAGGGTAGTATGCTGCTCTTGAACATGACACTTTGTCACTTTTTTGTGCAAGGGTTGGGAAATTCATGTGCCTCACATATTATCATACCTCAGTGAAATTATTCATATTAGTATTTGGTCCTATTTTGAGTCAAATGCTTCCAAGTCAATTTTTACGTCACCCATATGTTCAAGAGAAGTTCAACCTTAGTTAAAATCACTTTGCAGTCTTTAAAGTCTTTTATTGTGTCAGACATCCCTAAGTGAGTAATCAATCACCCTAGTTTGTTCCTCAAAACCTGATGTGTTTCATGTCATATGCCCTCTTTCAATGGGTCGCTTCATATTAATTTCAACACACTATCTAGGAAGTTGATCTAGGAACACCCTTTAGTACCATGGAGCCAATGGTAGCTTTCCTCACTTTTGATGAAATGATCTCATGATTGACCTTTGATCAAATGATTATATAGTTTTTCAAATTAAAATCATTTATTCACACCTCATAGATTATACTAGAGTACCTTGAAATCCATTGTCATTATTGGTGTTTTATCTTGCATCTGTTAACAGTCCTCATTAGTCACCGACAATAAAATGGTTTCTACCATATTCGACTTTAAGACATTTACTCACATGGTCATATTTTTAATATGGATGGAGAGAGATGAAGACCTTGGATCTTGTCTAATACGTCTAGGTTTCGTGGAGTTTTTAGTATTTAATGTTGTAACATGGATCCACATTGTACATCTGGTGGCCATGACCTTATTTTCATATGGATCTTTCCATATATCCATAATTTACCTATGAGATATTTTTAATCTAATTATAGGAATTCCTACCTCAATGATGATCATGTGATCATATTGTATTTTAATTCCTTGATTGTTGTCTTATAGGTCTCCAACCAATGATTCTTTAATTCCAACCTTTGCATGATAAATCACTTTAGTCATCATACCTTTCCTAGCTTTGTACCTTAGGGGGAAACCTGATACACATCAATTTGTCACATCCATAAAAATGATTCCAAATCTATATCTTTCACTATTAGATGAATTGTTATCATGAATCCCCAATATAGATGGAAGAAATAACTCTTCATTATAGAAATTTTGAGGTCTAAAATGGGCCTCCTAAGAAAATGTACAACCAAAATAAACTATATAAGAACCAATAGGATTCAATATGACAATGTCAATCATGTGGGATGATATGCCTTTTTTGGAGTAAAAAAGGAAAAAGATTAAAAATAAAATAAAATAATAAAACTACTTTTTCAACTATTATTTTGAACTTATCTTCCTAAAGTTTTACTCAAATTTTGAGTGGGAGTACTCGTTGTTTGAAAAAATTAATTCCTCATCCAAGGAGTACCCATGTTCCATACTCTCAATAGACCTAACAACATGAAAAATGAGAAATACATGGAAAAACGTGATTGCAATCACGTTACTTTTTCTTCTTTTTTTCTTTTTTTTCTTTTTTTTTTTCTTTCTTTTTATGTATTTTTCATTTTTCATGTATCAAGGTCCATCAAAAGTATGCAACATGGGTACTCCTTGGATGAGGAATCAAAATTTTCATCCAACAAGTGTTTTTGCTTGAAATTTGAGTGAAACCATGAGATACTTTTAAAATACAAGTTGAAAAAATAGTTTTTTTCTTTTTTTCCTCTAAAATTTGATGATGTAATCTAATCTTATTTTATTATTTCCAATATTATTTTTATAATTTCCTTATGAGGCGCATTTTAGAAATGAAAATTCCCCTAATACTATGAAATATAAGAATCCTGGATTAAATGCTTACAAAAGCTTAATTTTGGATATCATCGTGAGGCCTTAGTTCATAACCTATGATTTCACATGTTATAGAATAAACATAAAGCGATGTCATCATGGTTTTTGATTGTTAAAGGTGTGATGGTATTCTTACATGGATAAAAATAAAAAAGATAAAATATGCTTCTATTCTATAAGCCTCAAGAATGGTATATATTCCACATTGGGCTTGAGTTCCTTCTATCCTAGATCTCTTTCCCTCCATTATGGATATCATTTCCTCCATTTTGGATCTCACCCATAAGTCCTTAATGGATATAAACTTCCACTCTTTCCATATAAGTACAATACATTCAAAGAGAACTAGGTTTCCATTTCTAAATTTTGAACTATACTTTCATGTTGTCCAAGTATCCATTAGAGACTTTTTTATCAAGGTTGAGACTTTTTGATTGCAAGGGTTTGGATTAAATATCATTGGAAGGAGGCTTTCAACATCAAGGCCTAGTTGTAACAATCCTCTTCTTCATTCTTAATATGGATACATGTTTCTTTCCCACTCTAATTTTTCATGATGTTTGTTGTAAGGTTCCTTGATCACTTACAAAGTTTATGATTGAACCATTGATGTATGATGTGCTTTCATCATTTGTTTGTTTCTGTCTTTGCTGGTCTCTTCTTGGAGCATCAATAGTAAAATTGAAAGTTACAAATGACAACAAAAAGGATCATCATTTAAGAATTTTAGAAGAAGGTATGAGATATGCATCCCACTTAAATCTATGATTTGATGATAAATTAGGGAATTTTTTCATGTTTATGTCTGTTTGTTTCTTGAATTGGTTTCAAGTCTAGGGATATATGTCTTGTTAGCAGGATAAAGTTTGTTAGCCAAACAATGGGAGGTTAACTAACATTTAAAAAGTAAAGCCATTTGGCTTGCATTAGAGAAATTTTGAGGTATAAAATGGGCCTCGTAAGGAATATTATAAAATAATAAAATAATATTAGATTACCTCATCAAGTTTGGAGGGAAAAAAGAAAAAACTACCTTTTCAACTCATATTTTCAACTTAGCTCCCTATGATTTCACTCAAATTTCAAGCGGGATAACTTGTTGGATGTGGAATTTAATTTTTCATCCAAGAAGTACCCATGTTGCTTACTTTAGATGTACCATGTTACATGAAAAATGTGAAATACATAGAAAAACATGATTGTAATCAAGTTTGCTCATGTATTTCACACTTTTTGTGTAGTAGGGTCCATCAAAAGTATGCAACATAGGTACTCCTTGGATGTAAAGTTCAACTATGCATCCAATAAGTTATCCTACTCGAAATATGAGTGAAATTATAAGGAGATAAGATGAAAGTATGAGTTGAAAAAGTTTTTTTATTAATTTCTTATCCTTTTACCTTTTTACTCCGAATATGATGAATCATCCCCCATACTTGACATCATCATATTGAATCATATTGGTTCTCATAAAAAAAAAAATTGCACATTTTTGTTTTGAGACCCATTTTTTACATCAAAATTTATCTAATGCACTAGGGGATACTGACACAATATTATTCCAATCCTTTTCCAAAAGGATGCAAAATGAGCAATACCATTTGGTCCTTGAAGGATAAGTAATTTCGGCTAGCCTCCTATTTCTTCTCATTAGATGATATGGGGAAAGAACATTTTAAACATCTTTTTAAGGCTCAAGAAGTAGCTACTATAGCTGAAATCATCCACACTACTCTCCCCTTTCCTATTTTCATCAATGATGATGTGAATATGTCTCTCATGGCTAAGGTAACTGAAGATGAGCTAAAGAAAGTTCTTCACATTTACCAAAAGGATAAGAATCTAATTGTAGATGGCTTTGGTGTCGATTTTTTTCTTAGTTTATATGATTCTTTAGGTTCTAATATTCTGGTGGTGGTTGAAGAATCTCAAATAGAATGCGATATGATCCCTATCTTCAATTCTACCTTCATTTTTCTAATTCCAAAGGTGGACAATCCCACATCTTTTGAAGATTATCGCCATGTCTCTTTATGCAATGTGATATACAAAATTATAAAAAAAATCCATTTCCCTTAGGCTCAATCCTATCCTTTCTGCCTCCATATCAAAATAGAAATTTGACTTTCTGAAAGGTAGAAAAAATCATGAGGCCATCAGGGTCAAACAGGAAGGTCCCCATAATATGAGATCAATGAATTTAAAAGGGGCGATGTTTAAAATAAACTTATCCAAAGCATATGATATAGTCAGTTGGATATATCTCAGGATTCTTTTAACTCATGTGGGTTTTGTTATTGATTTTATCGCATTGATTGTGAGTTGTATTCATACTATCTCATTTGTTGTATGGATAAATGGAGCTACCTACCCTTTCTTTCATGCCTAGTGGGGTCTACAACAGGATATCCTCTTTCACCATTACTCTTTTTCTAGTGTCCGAGGGATTGAGTCATCTTTTGGTTGAGGGTAAACAAAGGGGCATATTCCACGGTTGTTGGTTACTAGAACTTTAGCTATTACACATATTATTTTTTGATGAAATTATAATCTTCAACAATGGTTCCCCTCAGGAAGTGGCATTACTAGAGAACATCTTAACTAAATTTAAGAAAGTTTCTTGTATGATCATAAATTTTCAAATATATATTGTTATTTTATTAAACTTGAGAGCTATTGAACTTCAAGGAATCATGAATCCTCTGTCGATGGTCACCTCTCAAGTAGGAAACGTCATGAAATACATAGGGTTTCATTTAAAATCCAATACATATCACAATACCGAATGGTTTTGGTTGATTTCAAAAGTAGAGAAGCGCGCTAAATTTTGGTATCATAGATGGATTTTCAGAGCTTGTTGCATGGTTCTCATCAAATTTGTCCTTTAAGTCATCCTGGTTTATTGGGCTTCCTTGGCATGGATACTTAAAGTAATTCTTGAGCACATGAGGTGCATATGTTCCAAATTCTTATGGTTCAGAAAACAAGAGGAGAATGCACTGTTGTGGGTTAGTTGGGGAAATTGGTCGTCTTAAAACTCATGGGGGATGGGGTATTATGCACATTTTTTGTTTCTAACTAGCTCTCGCTGCTAAAAGTTGATGACATTTTTTTCCACTGGTAGTTTATGGACTATAGTGGTCATTTCTAAGTATATCACTCTACTCTATGTTACGGAAACTTTTAGGGATTAATATTTGTAGGTTAGATAATTTTCCATGCTTTTTCCAAAAAAATGATTCACCAATTTTCATCATTTCTAAAAATTATCCACCCAAATTTTATAGTGAAAAATTATTTTACCTTAAAGATTGACAAAATTATATAGAGACCATATTTACAATCATAAAAAATTTGAACAATTTAACACCAAATATTTTATAGCTTGCATATTAGGGACTAGTAACATTCGGCAATTTTTCTAAATTTTAAGGTATATTTCCATCCTTAAAATTTTCCCCGCTCTCTGTGGAATATTGGGTTCAATGTGCTGATAAGCCCAAAGGAAACATCTCACTCATTTGGCAGAATTTAATTAATACTTTTGAAACAATTCTTATGGGTCTAGATTGGAAAGTGGGATTTGGTCCAAAAAATTGTATTGGTCAGGATCCATGGCCTCGGTATGATTGGGATCATGTTATTCATCCCCCTCTCATTGAGTTCCTTCAGGACAGTGGTATTACCAACCTGGCTCATATTGCTAATATGACCTCTACCACAATTTGGAGTGATGGATGGAAATCCTATATTGATTTTGGATTCCTTCAAGCTTTAATTCAAGCATATATTAGAATTTCGAACAAGGAAGGTGAAATAGTGTGGTCATTGGCTCCATCTGGCACATATTCCCCAAACGTTGCATATGTTAGAGAGACAAACAAAGGGGGGCATACATAAGTAGAGAGATGGATATAGGGGGTGGGATAAGGAAAGAGAGAGAGAAGGGAACATGGAGAGACGAAAGGAGGGAGATGAGGGAATAGAGGGACAAAGAGAGGGGAGGGTGAAGGTAGGGAGGGAGAGATAGAGAGAGAAAGGGAAATAGAGGGCAAAAAAATGGGGGTTAGAGAGATAATAGGTGTTGGAGAGAGAGAGTGAAATGGGGGATGGAAGGGAGGGAGGGTGAATCATGGGGGCTTCACTAGAGGATCAATACCATACCACATGCATTCATATTGCAAGATATTTATTAAGGAAAAAATGACATAATATATTGAGCATATAATAGGGGGTAAAGGGTTTTTATATTGGCAGGTATAAAAAATGGAGCTCAAAGTTGATGAAAACATATAAAGGGGTGCACAAAATGTTAATGAAAAGATGGATACCTACAATATCTAGTGAAAGTAGGGGTGTTTTGAACTAGGAAGTAGTATTGTGTTCATATTGGTAGGGGCTAAATAATGTGAAGTTTAGAGTTATTTTCCAATATGTAGTCCAAAAAAGGGTATTGTTTAGTATTCCATGAACTCATGTGCTAGCATAGGTTCATTGAGTGAAACCCCTATGGGTTTAATAGGGAAAGGAGGAGATAGATAAAAGGAGGTATAGGGAGTTAGGGAGAGATAGAAATGGATAGGAAAAGTGAGAGAGATCGATATGGGAGGGATATGTGTGGGAAGAAAGAGAGATGGGGAAGTGAAGAGTGAGAGAGAGAGATAGATATTGAAAGGGTAAGAGAGAGGGAGGAGAGAGAGAGTGATGGAAAAATAAAAAGATAGAGGAAGGT
>APFE031605090.1:163682-201551 GCA_000404065.3 Pinus taeda | reverse complement strand
GGGGGTACAAAGAGAATGTAGACATGTAGGGTGAGAGAGAAAGAGAGAGGTTGAGGAAATAAAAGAGAGAGGGTGCAAGAGATATGGGGGGAGGAAGAGACAAAGAATTATAGGGGAATAGGGAAAGTTAGAGAGAGATAGAAAGAGAGAATCATAGGGAGAGAGAATGAAAGAAAGGGATGGAGAAAAGAGGAGAGAAAATAGGGGAATATAGGGTTAGTAAGGGAGAGGGAGTGAGGGATTAGGGAGGGAATGATATAGAGAGGGGGTTTATATAAGGGGAGGGAGGAATATAGGAGGGAGGCAAGGAAAGAGAGAGAAATAGATAATGAATATAGATAAAGATCAGAGTGATAAGAGGGGAGAGGGTGGGGGGGGGGGGGAACATAGAGGGAGAGAAGGGAGAGGAGGGAAGAATAGAGAGAGGGGGGCGTGACAAAGAGTTGAGGAGGAAATATAAAGAGGGTTATGGGTAAAGGAAGATAGGGGGGATAATACGTAAAAGGAGAGAGATATATAGAAATAAGGATAGGTAATGGGAAAAGATATAAAGGGATAAGGAAAAGAGTAGACAAAAATTAAGGATTAAGGAAAGAGATAGGATGGATAATAAAGGGGGAGTGGAGAGAAGGAAAGGAAAAGGGAGAGAGAGGTAGGGAAAGGGAGAGATAAATATAAATAGGGATAGTGTGATGGGAATAGATAGAAGAATATAGAGAAAGGGGTGGAGAGAGGGGGGCTTAGGAAATTATGAGAGAGGTGGATAAAGCATGGAGACATAGGGTGAGATATAGATAAAATGATAAGTAGACATAAAGATAGACAGAGAGGAAGGGAGATAAGAGGGATACATGATGTGGGGGGCGGGGGAGGGGGGGGGTGTTGGCAGGGAAGAAAGGGATAAAAATAGTGATGGGAGGCATGGGGAAAAGGGAAAGGGAGAGGAACAATGATGGGAGGGGTGGGGAAGAGATAATGGTGGATAGAGAGATAGAAAGAGGAATAATCATAGGGCACTAATGGAAAGGGGTATGGAAATGGGTAGAGAGACAATTGGCTTAGTGGGAAAGAGTGTGGAAGATAGGAAAAATATAAGAAGAGAGATATTGGAGAAAGACATAGGAAGAGAGTGAGTAAGAAAGGGATAAATAGGATGGAGAGAGAAAGAATAGAGGAGTGAGTATTAGGAAATGGGGACAGAGGGGGAGGGGAAAGAGACTTGAAACTAATGGAGAGACATGAAGGAAAAAATACATGAATGTTATATGAAGGGGTGTGTGTTCCAATCCTTCAATCACTATATTATATACATCAACTTCTCCTCATCAATTTCATCCACTCACTCCTTGACGTAACTGAATTCATTAATAATTGCAGTACCAAAATGGGAACTATTAATTCTAAGCAAGGCATTGAAAATTTATCTAGCAACATTTGTACAGATACATTTTTCTTTGTTGGAGTAAATAATTAGAAGTGAAAAGATCGAAATGTAGGTTTAGTTGACATAATCAAGTATAATCAATGTGGTATGATTTTTGTCCACATCCATGTGAGCCAGTGTGAAATTAAAATTCCTTGGATGAAGAAGCAAAAATGTCAAGGATAATGAGGATAGCACCATCTAGAGTGAAGTTGAACTTTTTGATGTTGCTCACACCTCCATCTTCTTCATGGAAGGTGACAAAAGAGAAAATATACTGAAAAACCTTTGGGAGGAAGTTTTGGTTTTATTTCGTTGTCGCATTCCTAAACTCCTTGCCTCCACTTGAGATTGAAGTTTTATTTTTGTAATCCTAATCCCCATCTTGACTAATTACCTCTAGAAATATATCAAAAAGATTAAATATAATTTTCTTGTTGGGGAACCGAGTAGATAAGAGTGGCTTGTTGGAGAAGGAGGTGGATATTTATATTTTTCTCATCGATAGGGATACTTATTTCAACTTGGGGTGGATGAGGGCTTGAGGAATTATATTTTTCTTTTTAATCAAGGGATAAGATCAATTCTGCAGGGAGTATTATTTGTATGATAGTGAAATTCACAACTACAATTTCACATAGGGTAGTCAAAAGGTTAGGTATTTTGCATTCCAATCTGTAAAAAATATTTTTTAATTTATGTAACTAGAGCTCCAATATGTAATAGAAGCACTTTGATTATGGCTATCTATTCAATTCCGAGCTCTTCCAAGAGCACAAATGAGAGTGAGAAGGTTGAGAGGATGTATGGCCTATTTCCTATCTAACAAATCATGTTGATCATGTTGACACAAATAAATTTGTGACACAAACAATTCGAGGGAGGAAAGTGTGAAGTTGCTGATGAATTGTTCTGACGACATGTTGAGGCCAAAGAGTGTGGAGACCCTATCATTTGGAGGAAAATAAAAAATTTCCTTAGGCATGTGCCCCTTACTCTACTTGGTTGAAAATCATAAGAGTTAGGCAATAAAAAAATATTGTTGTTGATTTTTTTATTTGCGTGGATGGCATTGATACTTCAGACAATCAAGTGAGTGCATGGTAAGTTTCTGGCTTTTGCTATGGGTTGCAGTTTTTTATATATTGATGGTCCTAGGGTTATGTTAGGTTACAATTTTTTTTTTCTCTAATATAAGGCTCTGTTTTGGTTGAACGAATACAGGTAACTCCATGTGACCATTTTTTTCCATGTTGGTTTCTTGCAAAGATGGATGGATATAAAAGTGGAATTCCCTACTTGTCGTTTCCAATTACCACCAACCTTAATTTCCTTTCCATGCAATGGGATATTATTGTATAAATTATTGACTACACAACAACGAAGTTTGTTTGATTGGTGATTCTATGATTCCTTTGTTTTCTTCACTTATAATCTTGCTTGTTGAACCTAAAAATAAACTTCATTGTGTGCCCAATACCATAAAATCTCTATTATTTGTTTTTCCTAGAAAGGAAGGATGTAAGAAGGAATGTTCTTATTTGCTTTTTGGTGTATTCACTATTTTCAGGTTTCCCACTTCTCACACTCAAAAGGAATGGTGAGATTTTACTGTAACCTTTTCTTAATATTTTGTAAGTACATGCATCATAATTGTAAACATGGAAAATTTTCACATGAAATACAGATATGGATTTCTTTCTTTCAACTTGTATATTGTGAACAAATTTCACACAATAAAATGCATTTTCCATTTTATGATTTTAGTTTTGGAATTAAATTCCTGAATCTTTTTGTTGGAATAAACTATGAAATCTTGTATTTGTGATGTATTGACTTCAATGATACAAGTTATTCTTATTATTTTTATTCACTAAATCAAGTGGTACGAGGGGTTACTCTCAGAAAAAATAATGTTGTTTTAGCCTAATTTTGAAAGGGTGATTCATTAAAGAGTTCAAAGTTCAAAAATGTGTAGAAAAAAGTGATTAAATATGGAATTATTATGTTCACTTGTGATATTTCTTATTATAATACTTTTGAATGCTTCAAAGGAATATAGTGTAACAAAGACTAATAAACCGCAATCTACTGAAATAATAGATTTCATATGCAAAATTTCTTAAGGATGAGTTGGTTCATAAAATATACTCGAACAAAAATTTAAAATTCATTTCAAACAAGATAAATATGAAGAATATAGCCAATTTTATGATCTAACATGCTTATGATCAACAATTATTGTAATGATTGAAGGTTGCAAATGAATATGGTGACATTAAAAAATGTTTCTGACATTTCCCTAACTCTACTTTGTTGAAAATCATAACATCTAATTAACAGTTTTCCGAACAATATCATAAAAATATATATTTTTTTAGAGGAAAAAAAACTAATCTTTCATTCTGTTATCACTCATAATTTTCTCAAGGATAAAGAAAGAAATTTCTGAGGTGACCACAAACCAATCTTTTAGACTTAGGTGCTAACCCACCTAAATCCATAGAGGGCTCTCTCTTTATGATTTAACTATGTTTGAAAGGATTTTATGCTAGTATTAATGTTCAAGGAGGTTGTTTTGTTTGAGAGTGGTGGAGTTCTGAACCAAATGGGCACACTAGGCTTTTAGGCCATTGGGCTATGGAGTCAAACAAGGATAATTCATTGGAATAAGTCAAATTGTTGAGGTAGGATTTCAACAGGCAGGGTAACAAAGTAACAACAAACTTTGGGGTTTGTGTGGATGATTTTTCTACTCGAAACAGGAGGGCAATCAAGAATCCTCAAGTTAGGATTAGAAAGAGTAAAGGAAGATAGGTCAACCAGCATAAAGCAATTAAGAATCCTATACCAGGGACTTAATAGAAAAAATGCAGGGGTAGAGGAGCAATTAAGAATTCCTTTATCAAAATAGTTTAGAAGAAAACATGTAAATGGTAGACTGTTGATAGCAGAGAGCAATAAATCTAGTTCTGATATACTTTGACTGTTTTACCATTTAGATTTCAGATGCATGAAACATTGAAACATATTTAAAACACATAAAATCACAAGGATAGAATACTTATTTGCAATTAGACTGCACGAGAATCTGATGAAATGTCCTCAACTTTCATTCCTTTTCCAGCAAAAATCCAGATTTGATTATAATAGCTTTCTTAACTTTACAGCATAGACTTACAGATATTTTATAGAATCCACCCAAAATACTTCAAATGAAGAAGTGTTTATACAAATTCTACACCGCAATATCTTGAAAAAATATCAAGATTGGTTTACAAATATCTCAAACTATTTTACAATAATAGAACTTAAATAAAGGACATTCAAAACTAATGAATCTATTCGGCACTATGTTTATGGATTTATGGTGACAAAGAAGTGAAATTCGAATTTGATAGCAACTCTTAAGTGTTGATGAGGCATCCCAATCACTAACTGCATCCTTCCTTTGTGCATTTTGCCACAGAAATTCTACAAACTTAGGGTACAATGATATTCTTGTATATCTCAATCCAAGATATATATTTAAAAATAGAAAGAGATTATTTTATATAAGAATTTTTTTGAGATAAACCTCTCTCAGTTTGCCAAATTCTAGCTCCAGCTGTTGACAATATGCTTTGCAAAAAGATGTCAAAAATAGGACTTTGCACAAACTCAAAAATAGGCTGTGAAGACATGCACTTATCTCCCTTTTGGTAATACCTGTTTAAAAAGTGAGAGAGGTTTTTGTATATTATCCTTTCAGAAACAAACACATCCTCCCATTTTTCAAAATACATCTTGGATTGGTCACAATAGTTTTTGAAAAACTATGACTTAAACAGGAAATTTCTAAAGAATGTACCGTTTCTGCTCTAGTTTCATCTTTTAACCTTGAATTTATTTTAACTTTTTTTCACTTTTACTTTGGATAAACTTCATTGTTTCTGGTGAAAGTGTTTTAATATCTGTTTAACCCTTATTGCATCCATGTTTACTTTTTACTGTTTACTTTTACCACTCTATTTTTTCATCTGTCTTCACTTTGACATGAATTTATATGCTCTGTAATTGTCTTCCCTGTTTATCTTCATGCTCACTGATTTTCTTGACTTGGTCCTCAATCTGATACTCTTTAACCCTGATACATTTTTACTATTATTTGTTGTGTCCTTTTACCTTCACTGTATATTTTAGGTTTTTCACTATTTATTTCAACAAGAAATCTTTTAATTTCATGTTTCCTCTGCTCATCCTTTAACTGTATGTTTTATTTTCCATCTCTATTTGAATAGGTTTGATAAAAATCTTGGAGTAAATAGGTCTTACGACTAGTATTAAGACTTTTTATCCAAGGTTGTGGTCTACTGATCACCTGTAAAACAAAACAAACTGTTAAGAAAGCATTGGTTTGCAGGGGAGGTCGAAAAGGTTTCATTTGAGCGTGAGAGGTCTATCGAGTGATTCCATAATGCTTTTCGGGAGGTAAACCATGCTCAAATTGGTTAACAGAGGCTTCAGGTGGTGCAAATGGGTTTCATAGGGTTTTACTGCATAATCAGGTGAAAATGAGCAAAACTGGGGTTTTCGTGTTTAAACGGGTAAATGTTTGATATTGGCGGGTAAACTTTGAATGAACAGTGGACAATTTGTCATATGCCAAGAGTGGGAAGAGGGGGTGGTAAGTGGACTCTATCGCACCACTTTTGGGAGGTTGGTGGTTTTGGTAGAGGGTCGTGCAATGCCACAAATTGAATGACATGTAGCATCGGTGAAAAGTCAAAACAACTTATATCAGGTGGTTAAAATTCAACCAAAAGGCTCGCGTTATATGAGTGAGAGTCATTAGATGCGGGGAGGCAAATCGAATGGTAGTCAGTGGCAGAGGGTGTTAGGTAGTTAATGGAGGGGGGCCGACGACATAAACAACATAATTAAATGATGTTAATTACATCGAGAATGATTTTATTGGTGGATAGGTTATTAATTAATCCAGATGACTAATTAATCCCTTTTTATCATGTTAAGGGTTTTGACTCTTAATTAATCACAGTTCGATTAATTAATCCAACTTATTTCCCCTGGAAGAATTGTAATCTTTCATTAATATAGTGAAAAATTACATGTAGTATATGTTATTCAGCATATGTAGTTTGTGTCCATATATTTATAATATCTACAAACCATTCATGTATATGGCTATGTCAATATCAAAAAATCATCACGCAGGATGATGTTGTGTCAAAAATCCAAAAAATCATCACACAAGATGATGCTATAATAGTGTTCTATATAAACATATGTACACCTCGTAGGGTGTTGATCATAAATAAAGCTAAAATATCTACATCATCATTATATGATCGATAATCCTTCAAAAAATTAGTGACCATCCACTTGATGGTAGATTTGATCTATATAAGGCCTATGGTAGTACTGATATTGTGAGGTGCCCCTCTATTCTTGGATTATCCACTGTCTGCTTGGCAGGTGTGTGGCTTCCTTGGATAATCCGTCGGCACTGTGGTTATGCTCCCTATAGATATGATGAACAAGTATGGAGTCAAATTTTGCTTTGAGATGAAATACTTCGTGCAGCAAATTTATGAGCGTGTGAGCATGACATCTAGTATTCTAATTGATCCAATTTATGATAATATTTGAGTCACCATATATTTGTAAATTTCTGCAATCATGATTTAAAGCAAAATGCATAAGATGGCAAAGAGATATGAGTTATGCATAGTTGTTCGTTCCTACTCCTAGGCCCATCTTGACTTTGTAATAATGTTGATCTGATATATATAGAATGAAACCACCCCCACATCTGTGTTGTTGGGTAGCTCCATCGAAAAAAGCCCATGGAGTGGAGTGGTCTATGGGATCAGGGGCTATCGGTCTACAGGTACGAGGATGAGTAAATTTAGGAAATTCATGATAAGAAGCAATGATTTTGGTAATAATTGATTGCCAGCAGATTGAGCCATTTTCAAAGATCATTTTGCTCCTTGCCAGCCAAATTGCCCAGCAAATGATGAGAGGAAGACATGGGAGGTTAGATCTACCATATGTTCGGCTCCAGACTTCCTAAGCTGATGTGATATTTTCTCCTTCCGATGTTCCCATAAATCTGATATCATTGGCCACACCATTCCATATCTCTTTTGTGATATTGCAAAAGAGGAAAAGATGTCTGATGATTCGAATTGTTGTTTGCATAGAATGCACCAGATGGGACCATACACGGATCTATGCATAAGCGAGTCCCCAGTACGAACCTTATGACGAAGTATGCTCTAGAAAAAGAGTCTGGTCCGGGGAGGAGTCTTTAAGTGAAAAATGTGCTCCCACCAACTCTGAATGCTTTCTCGTTATTTGTTTATAATCAGGCACAAGTATCCTTCTTTGGGAGTGTAGAACCTAGTTTTGACCTTGCTCCACATTAGCTCATCTAGGCCTTCCTTTATGCGGATGTGGGATTCACTCAATGCGCTGGTGTAGTCATCCCAACTGTGGCGCGAGATAGGTGGCAGTTTTAACTGCGCAACTTTTTTCCATGCTTGAGAGAAAACGATTGAATTCTCTTGGTCCGCAATGTGGGAAATTACTTTAATATTCTTTTGTTCGAGTATTCAAATAAGCTCCTGAGGAAGATAACATCTCCCCCCTCCACTAATCCAAGGGTCCATTCCAATGCAGACCCTGGTTCCTTCATTTATTCTCCAAGTAAGATGGCTCCAAATGAGGAGGAGTGAGCATAGTAGAGCCTTCCACACCGATGAGATGCCTATTCTGTTCCAGCCTAGAATTCAAATCCAATCCATGATTTGTTGAGGCCAGATGTATTTGTGGTATCAGATAGATGTCCAAAGATTTTGCTTGGTAAGTAAAATCCATCCAATTTTTGCGGCTAGCACATGTGCAAAAGATGATAGACTTTAAGAACCCATCCTCCCCACTTTTTAGGCATAGCAATATTATCCCATTTAATCCATGCAAAAACTCGTTTATCCTGCCCTCCATTCCAAAGATATTTGCAACAAATTTGCTTGAGGTGGGCTAGAATACCTCTAGGTATCCAGGCTAAAGCCATCAAATATACATGACTAGCGTCTAGAACGGATTTAATGAGCACTAGCCTTCATGCTCTAGATAGAAAGTGATGGCTCCAGTGAGATATCCTCTTCTCAAATTTGGATATCAGTCAGGTCCAATCCGCTATCTTATCTCCCAAGGGCTTGATCCAAACCAAATATTTGAATCCCTAATCCAGAGGTCGAGGGCTGTATGGGAATCGCTGCAAGGCAGGATTGGATTCTTGTGCAGATGTGTATGCCAATGATATAGAGGATTTTGTGTGGTTTGCCATCATACCTGTGGATTTGCAAAAATGGAAAGGATCTTATCCAGAGTGGTCGAATCATGAATGCTTCCGTCCAAGAAAATGACAACATCATCCACAAACAGGAGGTGAGTCAAGTAACACTAATCAGTAATCTTTAGACCTGACAATCTGCTATTCTACTTCTCATGGTAAATAAGTCTACTCAGGCATTCCATGACAAGCAGAAAGAGGAGAGGTGAAAGTGGGCACCCTTGCCTGGGTCCTCTTTCAGCATGGAAAAAAGGAGAGGCAGAGCCATTGATGAGCAAGCTATAAGAAGGGGTTGATATGCAGGCCATTATCCAATTGGTAAATAAAAGGGGAGAGCCCAATTGGATGAGAAGAATTTTGATATAAAGCCAGTTTACACTATCAAAAGCCTTGGCCAGATCAATTTTGAGGATGATACCCTTTATTCTACGGGTTCGAATGGAGTGGATGGCTTCTTGAGAAGAACCAATAGCTTCAAGAATCTGGTAGCCTTCAAGGAATGCCAATTGTTCCAGGAGGATATGCTGAGATAGGATGGGCCTGATGCGATTCGCAATGATTTTGGAGATGATCTTATATAGGTAGTTGTAGAGGGAGATGGGCCGGAACTCATCAAAGGAGGCAAGGGAATTTGATTTTAGGATGAGGGCTATGAAGGTAGAGTTGATGGAATTGTACAATCTACTTGTAGATCAGCATTCCTCCACAACCTGAAGAAGATCCATGGAAAATATATCATAAAAAGCCATATAGAACTTGATAGTCCACCCATCTAGGCCCAGGCTTTTGTCCTTTTTGAACCACTTTAAAACCCCCTCAAGTTCCTCTAGAGTGACAGGTGCACTTAATTCAATTCCTTCTTCCTCCCCTACCATCCGAGGGAATAGTCGTGCCACTTGTATGATATCTGCAAGATTTGCCTCCTGTGGCACCTTGAACAAAGTTCGAAAGTGGGAGGTACCCAATCTGTAGAGCTTTCATAAATTATCAGCTTGCTCTCCATCAAGAAGGGGCATTTTCCAAATCGTGTTTGAAGTCTTCCTTCCCTTGGCAAAATTTTGGTAGAATTTGGTGTTCTCATCTCTGACCTTTAACCATATGGCCCTGCTCTTCAGTCTCCATGATTCTTCCCTCTCCTTGAGAATCTGGTCTTTCTGCATCTCTAGCTCAATCAGCTTGGACTTCTCAACAGCTGAGGTAAAGCTAAGATTCTTGTCATCCAATAGTAATTCCAACTCTGCTTCAATGGTCGAAATCTTCTAATCTTCCTTAATTTTCTTCTCCTTTGCCCAAGCCATGGTTAATTGTTTTCGCTGAGAAAGGTTGTGGAAGAAACCTTCTGCCATTGTTCTATGATTTGTAATATGGTGGGTGGCCCAATAGTCCTTGACAAGTCTTATATAACCCTCATCTTGGAGCCAGACATGATTGAATTTAAAAGGTGCCTTTGGCTTGGCATCAGGTCCAAGAATCTCGAGGTAAATAGGGAATGATCAGATTTTCCTCCTGACCCCACCCATTGTCTGTATCTGGTTATTCTTTGAAGCAAGGGGATCTTGATCAGAAATCTATCAAGTCTTCTAGCCAAGGCAGCGTCCCCTAATCTCTGGTTCCTCCAAGTAGGCATAGGCTTATTCATGGGGATGTCTGCAAGTTGATGCTGATCCATAATATCCTTAAAGAAATTAGATAGGGAGTCAATTTGGGCATGTGATCACCAGGATTCCCCATATCCAATGGAGTAATTTAGGTCTCCCCCAATGCTGACTTGGTCCATATTTGTCAAATTTAATCCAAGAAAAAACTGCCAGATTTCCTCTCTCCTCTCGTAAGCACCATAAACATTGATGATCCTCAAGGTCTCCCCTAGCTCCATCGAGAAGAGATCCATACCTATAAAGCCCATTCCACCCCAGGTGGTAGATACATTAATGGTCCAAGGATTATATCCGATGGCTAAACCCCCAGCTCTGCCAATGGCATCTAGTGCATGGAATTGCCATCCAGGCCTGATGGTCAATAGGGTTTGTTCAATAGAATCAGCATTACCCAGTGTCTCTTGCAGCATAATGATATGAGTGTCTCTTGCATGGATAGCTTTTTGGAGGTACTAGCCAGACCTCTGCAATTAAAGGAGAGGCATTTCATGGCAGAACCCCATCTAGGGTTTGCAATGCTCTAAGAACCCCTTCCATGGTAAATTTCCTGCCAGATGCTACCTCAGCACTCGCTTTCTGAATGGCCTTTTCAAGTAAGATTTGCATCCACGTAAGGACTGAGCAGAAGGACCAGAGAAGGCTAGCCCCAATCCAGAATGTGAGTCAGAACCTAGAGTGTGTCTAGAACGGAGATTGTAGGAATGTGGTAATTCCAAGTGGATGGAGGCCGAAGCCCCAGATGCAGATGGGTTCGAATGGACAGTAAGAGAAGATGGTGCTATGACGGGTGGGGGAATGGATATCGCACAAGTAATAATAGGAGCCATAGGTGCAATAAAATCCTATGGAGAAACAACAGAAAGTGATAATGAAGATGATTGACAGGATAGGGGAGAGAAAGGAGAAGTACCCGAATTATGCGCCATCTTCATAGGAGTAGTAGCTCTAGCCCAAGTCAGTGGGGGCGAGGGCGGCTTGAAGATTTCTTCCACAATCTTAGAGGATTCACCCAAGTTAAAATTTGGAGCCGATATGTTGATTCGCATTGCCGACATAGGAGCTTGGGTGCCAACTCTGGTGCTTTTCCTTTTTGAGTTTATGGTGAGCTGATGGGATCAGCTATCTTCACGAGCAGAGGACATTCCTTGTAAACATGTCCTACCTTATGACAGCTTCCGCAGTAGAAAGGTACCCCCTCGTAATCCAAGATCTGAATTCTGGTGTAGTGCCTCCAATTTAGGGTCATCTTCTCTTCCAAACCCTCCCTCATGTCCAAGTGAACCAAAATTCTAGCCAATGCATGGGTTTTTGTCTGAACATAGGTCTTATCATATTTCAGATACATCCCAAGGGCATTTCCAATCCTGATAAACACCGCTTCAGACCAGAATTGCAGGGGAAGACCTGGTAATCGCACCCAGATAGGTCTTGCTCCAATTTTTTCCTGTTCCGGATCAAATGGAGGTGACCATCACTTGAGAAGGATCAGTGCCATATCTATGTGCCAGTATTTGGCGAGAATCAGATCAGTGTAGTATGCCTTTAAGAAATGTAGGGCAACCATCCCCGAGCTAGGCTCTAAACCTCAGGAAGTTCCTGAAGAATGCCACCCCAGATCTCTTTAACCCAATTCGTGAGCCTGGTTGCAGAATATGCCCTTCCTCTCACATGTCCAAAAAGTATCCTGTTAGCCTTATCCACCACCTCGCCCATAGGTATGTCTTCACCAAAAGTGATTGTGAGGTCCTTTGCAGAAGTCTTCACACACTTGACCTTTCTTTTCCTTATCCTCAGTGCCGATGGATGTTTCGTTAATGGGTCTAATCCTACATCCTTCAGGGGAATTTCTGCTTTAGTTTTTATGACCGGTGAATCGAAACAGCTAGAAGCGAGAGTATTAGGGTTTGTAGAAACTGAAGCAAGCGAACGCTAAGGGGGTGTCGGGTTATGGAGAGGGTAGTGGATCAAATGCAAGTGAGGGAGGCATGATGGCAGAGAGGAGGTCGAGAGTACTAGGGGATAGTGGGGGGCAATCAAGTCCCGAGGATTCCAAAGAGAGTGATCCGAAGCGCAGCAGAGAGGTTGAGGGTCCTAGAAGCAAGACAATTAGCGAAGAACCCAGGAATGGAGAAGCAGTTTTTTCAAGGCTAGGGTTAGGCCTCCGACTGCCAAAGATGGTTTGTCCCTCGAACGGATCCTGGGAATAATCAAGGGCCTCCTCTTCAATATCCATCTCTTCCATTAGCGGAAACTACCACGAAAATCGCCAAGGGAGAGGTTGACCGTGAGCACAGTAAAACGAATGTCGACAGGTCGCAGTGGTAGGGTTATAGCTATCGTAGCTAACCAAATTTTTTGCGTTTAATATCGATTTTTGTCACTGTGCAGGTGCATGGATGTGCACACGCCACCTACCCGCCTGCGGCCACGTCAATGCTTAGAAAAGACTTCCTCCAACCTCCCCCATTAATTAATCCAACTTAATTAACTTTATTTATGGTTTATTTTTCAAACCATCGGGAAGGGATATTTATTTATTTTGGGATTTTTAGTAATAATACAGGAAAGGGTAAGTTGTTTCGAGAGTTACATAAATAATAAAAATTAAAAGTTAATATGACCATGGAAAGAAAATGGGCTAAGTAAATGTTTCAAAAAATACATTCATCATCCAACATTATGACTTAGGCTAAAATGTGTTTGGGGGTTTTATAAACAACCATTTATTTTTCCTAAGTAAAAGAGTGATTTTACCTTAAGAAAAGGATTTTAAGGCGATGAATGAATTATGATAGGGGGAATTTTGATAAAGGGGTTTTTAGCACTTAGGCCTCACAAGTTATTGGGTCAAGGCTCTGGTCCCTCCAAAAGTTAGAGAAATGCTCTGAGCCCCTTTAACTTTCAGGTTGTTGGTGCCTTTAGTACTTAAGGGAAATTAGTAAAATTTAGGGAAAAATGAGTGAGGAGGTTAATTAGTTTGAAATTTTGTCCATGATGTAAATGTCTTCATTGTCATTCATTTCTTTGCCAAAGTAATGTAATGATGAAAGCAAATGATTTGAGTATTTAACTTAACCATTCATCATACATAGTTCTGCAACCACTCATCTACTTACCCTACCTATTTATCCTACCATTTTTCTCCTTTTATTAGGGTGCACTTTAAATTGGCAAACCCTTATCAAAACCTTTTCTTTTATTTTACAATGGAATTCTATCTAAGTCTATCCTTATTACATCCAAGGGCTCAAATTAAACTGTTGAGCTCCTTTCATTCATTCTACCTATCTACTTTCTATGCCAATATTAAACTATTTGGTCAGATTTTATTCTCTATCTCTAAGCATGAAATTCAAAACATGGAATCACCAATATTAAACTATTTGGTCACCATGGATTGTGGCATAAGTAACAAGTTGCACACAATCATTATTATGCAAAAAGTAAAATACCAATGGCATTTGGACTTGCACACTTTCATGGCCTTTTATTTTTCTTGGGGTTCATTTTCTTTCATTTTTTGACCTTTTCTGTATTCTTTTTGTCCTTTGATTTTTCTTTTAGGACATACCCTCTTTAAATTTTTTTATTTTTTGAATTTTTTAATATGGAAAAGATTTGCAGAAGCAAAGGTATGTACATATTTCAAATACAACTAAGTCAATCATGATATATGACACTTATTGGCATAGGAACCTAACACATTCAATTAAGAGAAATATTTACAATATCTTGATTCTATAGCCTTCATCATTTTTTAATGGAGCTTATCGACAAAACATCACAAATATAGAAATGAATTAGATGGAAAAAGGAATCTAAGTGAGTATTTTAACTCCTCCATAGAGGATGAGAGGATAGACTTATAATAGAGGAAAATAGAAGAGATCAAATATTCAATCAAAGGTCGCTAGAGAGAGAAAAAAACTAGGGGTGGGAAGAAAGTTATATCTCAAACGAACCCATACCATTTCCATTGTCATCAGAAACATTTCAAAAAACTAAAATCCAGGAGACTAGGAGAGACCACATTTGGAAATAATATCAGCCTCCCTATTATGCTCCCTATAGACATTCTGGAATGTAACCTCCAAGAAGTTGGGCTTGATGCTTTGAATCATTCATTTCCAATTGCATAGAGAGGGAATGTCAAGAGAAAACTTCCCCTGTATCTAATTGATCATGGTGAGAGATTCCCCGAGGATGAGAATGGAGTCAATACCAAGCCACAATGAGCAGTGAAGGGCACCCCGCAGAGAAATTAATTAGGCTCTACAATTATCATCCCTTCCAGCATTCTAGGTAAAGTGATAATACACATATGGATCAATGTGAATCGATACTTCACATCCAAAAACTCACATAGATGAGGCTCCATAAAAATAAAATATGGGATAAATCCTTTCCACTGCAACCTGTGAAAGGGATCTATGTGGATCCTTAGGAGTCCAAGGCCCAATTTCACTAAAATATGCCACTATACCGAGTGTGACATTCCTTATCACAATAACTTTTCCTTCAAAAATGAGATCATTATTGGATCTCCAAATTCCCCATAGGATGTAAAGGGGCACCATCCTATGAGATTTTTCTCTACAACTACATAGACCAATACAATCTCAAATAAAAGAAGAATCCATGATAATATTAATTCCTGGGAGAGAGGAAATCTCCTCCCACACCACAACGTAAAAAGGACAATGTAGAAATAAATGTATGGTATCCTCTGACACCTCACTACACAACGAACATTTATCAAGACCCACAAACCCTCTCCTGAGTAAGTTTTCCCATGTCAAGATACAATTGTGAATGACTAACCATGAGAAACATTTGATATTTTATGGGGTGTCCCACTTCCATATCCTAGATGTTCACTCTGTGAATGAAAGTGATTGGAATATGATGTAATATGGTCATATGCCTCCTTGAATGGAATCTTGTGATTTCCAATATGCCCATCCCAAACAAGCTTATACTGGTACTGACAGAACCAAATTCTAGCCAAACATAGATTTCTATGATATTATTGCCACACAGCCCACATTTCCACCAGGAGACTAATCTGCCATGTGTGAGGCCAATTGAACACAACACGAGAGTGACTATTTCTCTCCCATAGTATGTCAAGAGAATCGAACCCTTGTGAAGTGAGAAGGTTGATGATTGGAAAGAATAGTAAATGGTTGCCACTAAGACCATTAAAGACATCCAAACCAATTCTAATTTTCTTCTCGTCACCAAACATCCAACTGATAGCATCTACAAAGTGAAAGAATGGTACTACAAAGGCTCTTCCAAATGATTGAAGAGGTGGGTTTTGATTCCATCCCTGCAATATTCCAATCCAAATCAACCTAATGAATGTATTTATCAAACATGATACCTTTCCATAGACCCTGGACATAAAATAGTTTCCATAAACTCATTGTCAAGAGAGAAAATTTTGAGCTTCTAGATTCAATTATACCCTACCCTCCTCATATAATGGGCCTAGCAAGTTTCTTCAATCCAACTAAATGTACCTTCTTACCAACTCTCACACCCAACCATAGAAATTCAACAATTATGGAATAGATTTTTTTAATGATGGGGTAGGTGGAAAATATGCATCCAATAAATAGTAATGCTAAGAAGGACCACCTTAATCTTAATTACCCTGCCACCCATCATTAGCCACTTCTGACCTCGAAAAGTCAATTTATTATTAAACTTTGTAATGATCAATTCCTAGTCTTGTCTTTAATATTTACAAGACTTAAGGAAACATCCCAAATATCTGATACCTCCTTCCATTGGGTCGATCTTAACCCTAGAAATATCTACTATTTCTAGTGTCACAAGATCTTCCACATTGTTTGAAATTAGTTTTCTTTTATTTTTTATGATGAAAAGTCCATAAGATTTTCTGAAGTCTTCAAATTTCCTATAGAATGATTCCCACACTGAAATCTTAGAAGCTCCACCTCATAATTCATTGTCAACAAATATTAGATGGGACAGATTGCATCCTCTAGAGATCACACATCACTGAATGTCATCCACTTTAGTTTTGGGATTAATGCCTCTACTGAGGGCTTTTATCTTGAGTATGAATAAGAGTGGAGATAACGCGCATCCTTGTCTAACACCTCTTTGTACTTTGAAAATTTGTGAAGGCTCACCGTTAATGAGAACTACCATGGAATTTGATGATATGCATGCTCTCATCAATGAGACATGTCTATGTTCGAAACAAATTTTATATAATATCATTGTGAGGAACTTCGAGTCCACACAATCATATGCCCTATGTATATCAATCTTCATGAGACATTATATGAGATGTTTCAATCTGATTGAGTGGCTACACTCTTGCGCAATGGTGACTGTGTCCTAAATCTTCCTATTTGAAAAGAAACCAAAATGCGCCATAGAAATGTGAGGAGATATAATATTTTTAATTTTTTTTGTAAGAAGTTTGGACATTATTTTAAAAAAAGAGTTACATAACGAAATGAGTCTGAATTCCAAGAAAGGGAGAGGGTTTTTTCCTTGGGGACGAGGGAAAAAAAGGTTGAGATTATAGCACCTAGATGTATCTGAAAAGTCTAACTTCCCTGCCATACTCACCAAGTTTGGACCCATCAATTCGAAAAAAAGGTTGAATATTTCAATAGGCCATCCATCCAAACCAGGGCTCTTGTCCCTAGTCATCTCCTTGATTGATAGGAGTATCTCTTTCTCAAAAATAGGCTTGTCCATCACAGAAATTTCCTTGTCATTTACCATCACTGAAAACATTTTAGAAAATCTCATTTTTTCATCAAGAAACCTGCTTCTCTTTCCCTTTATTGATAACTAAAGAATCGATATGTCTCCCTTTTGACTCCTTTGGCTGATGAGAAGATGATCCCTTAATCATATTTAATGGCGTAGGTGGATTTTATATGGTTCCTCTTGGTAGCATCTCTATGAAAGAACTTAATATTCTGATCATTTCTATTTATCCATGCTAACCTACTTTTCTATTTCCATTCCTCTTCCTCAATTTTGAGGATTTTGTCCCTTTTCACACAACAATTAAGATTCACCTCTGTTGATCTGCCAAGAAAATTCCAGGAGCGATCAAATCTTGTATATGATTAACTTTTACATCAATTTTTAGCAATTAATGAGATATATATTTCCTATGATCCATTATCTAGACTCTAGCTACATTCTTCAGTCTACTAAGTTTATTCCTGACCCTAAGGGAAGGTTTATTTGAAATGGGTAGTCATTAGAATTCCAATATTGTCAAACCAATAGCTAAAGTCTTGCTCCTCCAACCACAACGAATTTAATTTCAATGGCCTCTTAAGTTCATCCAAGTTGTCAATCCAATCCAAAATTATGGCATTATGATCAGAGGTATCTAAAAGCAAAGTCCAAGGTTGCAACTAATTAAGCCTGTGACACAATATTGAGTCTACTAAAAATATGTCTATTCTCTTTGCTATACCTTTCTTTCTTGAGCATTCATTCCTCCATGTTGGGCACAAAGGCACCAGGGAAACATCTGTACGTCCTTCTTGCTAAATATCTCTTTGAAAAGTTTTTCCATTGGATCCACCATTTCCCTGTGGCCCCAACATTCACTCCCATCCATTGTAAATTTCAAGTCTCTTGCTATGATCAATGGACATATATCAACAATTCTTGATGTCTCTATCATGTACCACAAACATCTTCTCTTGGAGTATGGTGCATATATATTTATTAACTAGAATATGAATGGACATCCCCTACGATGACTACAATTCAAACACTTGAATTAAATTTTTGTAATTTAAGAATTGTCAGATCCCATATTAGTGAGTGGAAACCTGAGTTACAAATTGTATTTATTGTGAAACCCCTCCATTGTGGACATATCTTGAGAAAAAATTCCATAGTCCTATTCTTTTTCGTCATCATTTCTTGAAGCAAAATGATTGAAGGGCCTTTAGAATGAATATTATACTTCAAGGATATTTTGGATTGGGTAGATCCAAAGCCCCTAAAATTAAGGGACATTACCCTCATTGGAAATCAATTGAATCAGGAAAACTTGCTCTAAGGTCCCCAAAAGATGATCCTGCCATTACTTCATTTGATTGATTAGAATATCCAAGGTCGAAGGATGAGTAAAGTGCCTCCACCATGGCTTCCACAAATATTGAGTTTAAATCAGACCCAGTACCACCACATTGCGACAGACTTTTATATTTTTTCTCTTCTCCTCTTTCTGCGTTATTTTGTCATCTTTCTCCCCTCCATCTAATCCAAATGATCATGTAGATTGTTTCTTGATAGGGATGGGCTCAACTCATAGAGTAGTATTTCTAACCAGATGATGAGCCTCATCATTAGGTAACTATGTGGAACTTTATACACCTCCAAGCTTACTAAAATCAACTCTTCTTATAATTTCTTACATATTTTGATTATATTTTTCTTAATGAGATGAGTAAACATAAGATGTTATGTCTAGTGGTCTAATGTACATTGATTGCAGGTTTTTGAGAGAAAATCATGGCAATTTTGGCTAATTAAGGGTAGGAACTCGAATGAGACAAGGAGGAGAGATTATAGGAGATAGATCCTCCTCATTAAATCCTCAATTATTTGAATATTCCTCGATCAAATCACACTAGCTCGGAGTTGCAAGAAGCCAAGTCAAGGAGATCATGGGAAACCAAGCCAGTGCTAGTTAAGAACCAATTCATCTTGAGTTTGGGAGCCAAGCCTCCCTATATTTAAGGAAGTCGTTGGAGACTTCAGTTGTATAAATAATGAGCCTTAGAGCCTCATTAGGATTCATATTTTTTATGTAGATCACTAAGCATTTTCGAGTTCATGTTTTGTGGGAAAACATTATTATGTAATTTTTCTAATATGATAATGAGAATGAGAATTTCCTTGATCCAGCACTAAGTAGACTCAAAGATCTGAAGCTCTTGGGTTAGGGTCCAACCCTACCATAAAATTCTCCTCTTATTGTACTTGTACACTTAGGTTATTTAATAAATTATTTGTTGAATTGATTTTAGCATTGTTTCATTGCAAGTAGTGGCGAAGTTGACTAGTTTTCTTCCATTTGCGCATAGCTTCAGCAATAGCTTGGAGAGATAAAAGAATACTAAAAAGGTTGATAGTAGATGGATTTGACCTTACTCCTCCCTTTAGGGACCATGGTTTGAGGAAAAGATCCTATTCAGCCCCAAAAAGACATAATTCTGATTTCTTATGGAATTTAGGGTTTTCTGCTACTTAGGCCAGTTTTGAAGAATAGATTTCACTTGGAATTTCTGATATCTCCAGCTTTGTATTAGATCTCATGGTGTTTTACAATATTCTTCAATTATTTCCATGCTTGAACTAGGCAGCTAAATAATGAGATTCTGTTTTCTTAAGTTGATTGGAAATCTTCCTTGTTTGATATATTTCATGGATCAATGCCAGTTATGTATGTATCGCAGCAGTTTCAATAGTGCACGAAGATCTCATGACAAAAAACCCATTCTAACCTCATCCATCCATGATCACCAAAAACCACTAAGTCCCTCAACCAATAAATCATTCCATAAGAACAACTTTCTGAGTTTGTTGAGCAAATCCAGCCATCTTACAAACTCTGTTTTGAACTCTGAAGAAGTCCTAGCCACTCCCCTGCCTTGTTTCTTCCATCATTCACCTTCCCTAGGCACTATACCACCTTCCAAATCACTCCTATTACTCTCATCTAGATCCTATAGGAATACAGGGGATCTTGTAGGAACATTAGGACGTCCTGTAGAAAGCATTAGGACATCCTGTAGGACAACATGTAGTGGCCTATTTGAGTTTGATTTGTGGAAAAAACATACAAGAAGATAGGAAAAGACCCCCACTTGCCTCCCAAGCCATCTGACCATTCACAAGCATGACCAACCCACCTACCACATCACCAATAGGATTTAGCATTCACATTCTCACAAAAAGGGACAAAAAGGAAAAATGTTATTGTATTCATTCATATGCACAACAGTAAAATGTTTGGTTATTTTAGATTGCATGCATAAGATAGTTAGGATAACACACGTGTTATCTTAGAATACTTTGAAAGCAAGATCTCTTAACAAATATTTAGGTGAGTGGTGTGTTTAAAGCATTTATTTCAGTATTTCATTACTGCAGTAGATGATATTTCCATTCTTCCAATTAGGTTTAAATTCCACTTTCTTCATTGGTAATCAAACTTCTTCTGAATCAATAGAAGGCTGGTTTGAGAAACCATAGTGGTCTATCGCCAGCTTAGCAGTGCAAAAGAGTGGAACCATTACATCTGCTTGTGTATACAACATTGTCACCTACAAGTTTATATGAACTCGAGGTTGATAATGTAAACTTGGTAGCCCCAGGAGTTACAACATTCTTATAGCAATACTGGTGCTCATCACTTTTTGGCGCCATTTTCAGGGAGGTGTCTGAGTAGATGTGATTTCTCCTTTATTTCTTCCATTTCTTATGTCTTTCATTCAGCTATTAGCTTCATTTTTGCAAAAGTAATTGTAAGTTGGTTTTCTTTCCTTTCCATTCTACAAGTAAGATATTTGTCAGCAATTAGTTTCCACTCAGTTTTCTATTTCAATTCTTCAATTAGTCTTACATATTGGAAACAAAACAAAACAAAACCACTTAGTTCATGCCTCATAGGAATAGCGATAACTTAAGGAAATTTCTACAAAATACCCTCACCACTTCCCACAACCAACCTTCCCTCTTCTTTGGTGGTTGTGAATTGGAGGACCCCTTAGGCGAGCAACCAGAGATGTTTGAAGAGCCTACAATGGGAGAAGAAGAAGGAGAATCCATTCCAATTGACGTAATGGTTGAAAATAGAAATGAAAAAGGATATAAAGAAATAATTGAGGGCACTTTTCCCATTAGAGAAACTAATGGGGATGCCAAGTTGAAAAACATAATCCGCTCTGCTCTTCCTCACTTCTAGTGCCTAATCTCAGAAGACCCAGATACTTTCTTATTTGAGTTAGTTGTCATATGTAGAACTTATGATTACACCACTAATGATGAGAAGTTGAAATTATTCCCATCTACTCTCAAGGATGTAGCTCTGCACTGGTTCATGGGTTTACCTAGGGATAAAATCACAACCTAGGCTCATATGTAGCAAGCCTTGAACAACAAGTATCGAGACTATTGTAGGTCTAAAGACACTAAAGAGTAAATTTTTAGAATAACCTTGGGGCATGATTTATCCTTAGAGGATTATGAGGAAATATTCTAGCTTAGCTACAAAAAAGGCCAGGTGCACACTTGATCCTGTGTCACTAAAGCTAGTCCTACTTAGGGGGGTAAGGGAAGATCTTCTGGATACATTAAACCTGCTAGAAGGAGGGGACATATACCAGACACCCTATGAAGATATTAAGACTATCTTTAAGAACCATTCTAGGGTAGCTAGGAAAAAGGGTAGGGGTAGTCAACCAATGGTTAGCTTATCCTCTTCCAACACATCCATAAAAGGTGAAATTGGAAATATGATGGAAGATTTCAAGAATGAAATGTTGCAAACCCTTTGCCTACAGATGTACACTATGAACATCAAGAGAAAGCAGGAGGAAGTAGAGAGAGAATTAGCCATTTTCTACCCTAGATGCACAAGGAGGTGCCCTAGGAATGAATGTCTAGTAAACCTCATACAAATATGCTCATTCTGTGAAGAAAACCACTCCATAGACAAGTTCCCTTCTCTACCTAGACTAAAATTTATGTATCAGGGAATTGAAGGGGTGAACGAACATCTCTGCTACATAAATCAAAGGAGGCATCATGGACTTCGACCGTACCATCAGGGCATGCAAGATTCATCCTATGCATATTACAACCCTAACCAAAACACATCCATTCCCTCTTGGGGGGGCCCACTTATCCCTCCTGGTCTACACCTTCTCCTTGGTCTTTTGTACCTTAGTACCATTCCCAGCCAACCAACTAGCCATTTCATCCATATACCCCTCCACGGTCGAAGTGGAATGCACCACCCCAGGGGTGGAGGCCCCCATACAACAATGCTCCAGCTTTATTTCCTTTACCTCCTACTCAACCATAGTTTTTACACCCTGATCCACCTAAACAACCTCAAATGCCTACCCAGCCAAATCTGAACCTGAACAATAGATAGGTGCAACAAATATACTCTTGAGAGACATCCTACCCTGCTTATGCTGTGAAAATTGAAGAAATCAACCTAAGGTTTGGGAGAGTACTCCCAAACAACCCACTTCCATCTCCACCTAGGGAGAGTGAAGAGGAAAGAGAGGAAAGTATGCCTAGAATGAATCCACCACCCTTTCCTAAAATATTAACTCATCCAGTCTAGCCTACCCAAGAAGAGAATGAACTTCTAGGTAAATTGAGAAATCTATGTGTCAAAATTCTACTTCTCCAAGCCATTAAGGATGTACCTATTTATAACAAACTGATTAAAGAGAAGTGTTTCAAACATTCAAGGAGGCGAAAAAGGGACACCCCTACCATTAATGTCATTGGACAGTTGTCCAAATTAATGCAGGGGAACATAATTTTCCCAAAGTATTTAGACCCGAGAAGCCCTGTAGTAGATGTGAAAATCAATGGAACCATTGTCCCACACACCTTGATTGATCTTGGGGATGCCATTAATGTAATGATTAAGGACACCATGCTCAGTCTAATTCTCCAAGGTTCATTAAGAAAGACCACAATAGTCTTGCAGCTTGTAGACCGTTCCACAACGGCCCCTAAGGAAATTGTTGAGGATGTGATGGTCTCCATTGACTCTTGGGAGTAACCTACATACTTCATAGTTCTCCAGTCTAAGGCCAAGATTAATGGTTATCCTCTCATACTTGGGAGACCTTGGGTAGCCGTTGTCGATGCCTACATCAGCTATAGGGCTAGAAACATGACTATCAAAAATGGGCATCTGTCGAAGCAGTTGGTCTTGTACCCTCCTGGTCAACCATATTTCGAACTTGATTTACATTTATGGCTAGAAAAGGAGGAAGAAGGTTAAGTCTACTCAACCCAACTCTATACCTTGGAATCTGCCATGGGAGGAGGACAACCATATGAAGGTGATTTGATTGAACACATGCTCCAAAATCCAAATCCCCACACCTTGTCCTTAGAGAATGTAGTAAAGGAAACCAAGAGAAACCATCATATTGATCTATGCTTAGCTAATTCAAATCCTACTCATGTCAAGACAACCCCAAAGGATAATGCATCCAGCTCTCAAGGATATAGTCAAAGGACAACTACAAAATCTACTAGATGCGAGATTCATTTACCCTATCTCGAATAGTGAGTGGGTCTCTCCTTTGTTGTTGGTTCGAAAGAAAAATGGGAAGTGGAGGATTTTTGTTTATTACAGAGAGTTAAACAAAGCAAAAAATAAGGACCATTTCCCTCTACATCTCATTAACCAAGTGTTAGATGGTCTGACAGGGAAAAAGTTCTTCTCTTTCGTAGATGGGTTCAATGGATACAACCAAATCCGTATTTTCCCAGAGGACTAGGATAAAACCACCTTCACTTGTCCTTTGGGTACTTTCACTTATAGGGTCCTTTCATTTGGCATATGCAACGCCCTTGCCACTTTCCAGAGGGCAATCATGAGTATCTTTGCCAAGCTAGTACATGATGTAGTGGAAATTTATATGGATATTTTACACCCTATGGGTGTGATTTCCAAGAGGCTCTCTCAAACTCAGGTAAGGTGTTGAACAAATGCATTGAAATGAACTTGTCCCTTAGTCCCAAAAAATGTGAGTTCTTGATGATTGCAAGGACTATTTTAGGTCATTCAATATCCCAGAAAGAGTTGCAGGTAGACCCAAATAAGATAGCCATAATCCAAAGGGTCCCAACTCCAAAAAAAAAAGAGGGATGTCAGAAGTTTTCTAGGTTTAGCTGGATACTATAGGAGATTTAAAAAAAACTTCAGCAAGTTGGCTTCTCCTTTATTTGGGTTATTGGACAAAGACTCTGAACTTTTATGGTCATAAAGTTGTCAAGAGGTCTTGGACACCCTAAAGGACAAGTTTACTATTGCACCTCTTCTCTGAGGCCCAAATTGCTCTTCCTTTCAATATACATGTCGATGCCTCTCACAAAGCCATAGGAGCAGCCCTAGACCAGATAGATGACAAGTTGTCTTATTTCATTTACTTCATCAATAAGAATCTGTCAAAAGATGAAATGAACTACACAGTGACTGAAAAGGAGCTCCTAGCTATTTTACATTCATTGAACAAATTTAGGCCTTACATTATAGGTTACCAAACATTTATACATAATAACCATGCTACAATAAAATACTTGATAAATAAACCTAATCTAAATGCCCGGATTATTAGATGGTTTCTTTTATTGCAACAATTTGATTTAACTATTATTGATAAGCTCTACAAGGAGAATGTTGTTGTAGATTTTTTTTATCCATATTGATTTTGCCTTAAGGGAAGGAAGGAATGATTGATGATCAGTTACCGGATGAACACTTATTTCCCATTTCAGTTCTCTCTCCATGGTTTGCTAACATAGAAAATTACTTGGTGTGTGCATAGTTTCCACCAAATTTGTCCTCCAAGGAAAAGAGAAATATTGTAAGGAAGAGTTCCTCATTCACTTGGATTGGGGGAAACCTCTTCAAACTAGGCTTGTATCAAATTCTGAGACGATGTGTTAGGGAGGAGGAAGTCTTTGACATCCTTTTGACCTGTCATGATGGGCCTTGTGGAGGTCACTTTGCAGCCAAAAGAATAGCATTCAAGGTACTACAAACTGGTTATTACTAGGTCCTCTTCACCAAGATGTGAGGAGGTATACTAGTCAATGTGATTGGTACCAAAGGATGGGGAAACCTACCCCAAGGGATGTAATTCCTCTACAACCTCAAGTGACTTTCAAGCCATTTGCAAGTGGGGCATGGATTTCATTGGACCCATTGACTCTCCATCCAAGCAAAAGAAGTACACCATTGTGTGCACTAACTATTTAACCAAGTGGGATGAAGCCAAGGCCATCAAAGCAACAATAGAAGAGAAAGTGATTGAATTCTTAAGTGAAAATGTATTTTATAAGTTTGGGTACCCTAGATAACTGGTCACTGATCAAGGTAGATAGTTTACATCTCACATGATTGAAAAAATTTTAATCCAGCACAAGATCAAGCATAGAACCTCCATTGCTTACCACCCACAAGCTAATGGGAAAGTGGAGGTAAACAATAGAGCATTGGAAGGCATTCTGAACAAATTAATTAGTAGCAGCAAAAAGGATTGGGCAAATAGATTAGTTAAGGCCACTTGGGCCTACAATAGCACCTAGACGACCACCAATAGATTCACGCCTTATGAGCTAGTGTATGGGAAGAAGTCCCTGTTGTCCATTTAATTTGAATACAACACCTTAAGAATTACAGCACAACTAAATCTAGATCTCACTAAGCCACAACAAGAAAGATTTCTTCAACTGAATGTGTTAGATGAATTTAGGATGTAAGCCCTCCTGCACATAGAGGTGACTCAAGCTCAAAGGAAGATTTGGCATGACAAAAACATAAAGGACAAACAGTTTCAAGAAGGTGATTTGGATTTGTTGTATAATTATACATACAATTATTTTAAAGTTAAATTGAGGACTAGATGTTTGGGGCCTTATGTCATAGAAAAATGTCATGATAATGGTTCAGTACAACTAAGAACCATTGATGCAGAGGCTATCCCTATCTTGTCAATGGGTACAAATTAAAGGTCAACAAGAAACCCTTGTCAAGGAAAGAATTCATCAATGGCATAAGCAAGACAGTGATGGTGGTGGAGAAAGTCTCAGCTTCCACCCCATCAAATCCCTAAAAAAAAACGAAAAAAGAAAAAAAGAGACTCATGTGAAAACCTCCATGAGGCACCTGAGTCCCACTATTGGGTTGAAAACCTCTTGGGGCATCCCAATGGTGTTAAAAAAAGAAAGAATAAGAATATTTCTAGGTGAAAACCTCTTTTGAGGTACCCAAGGCAAGAAACTAGGATGAAAACCTCCTTGGAGGTAGACTAGTTGTTTTCAAAAAAGGAAACCATAAAAATATAGAAAAAGAGAGAGAAAAGAAAATTTTGGAAGTGTTGTTTGGCGCTCAGCAAGAGGAGGATCAAAACAGCTAGAGAGGAACATAAGGACCTATTATTCATTACTTCATCCATCCTTCCATTTATTAACTCCTCCAACTCAGTTTACACACGGTTTGTGTTTTTTACATGATTCCCTAGAATCATACAGGACCCTAAAAGCCTACAAGTTTTTCTTGTAGGAATTATAGTGGCTTTTAAATCCCAAGAAAATTGATCCTAGAGCAAAAGGGATTAGAAGCCCATGTCAAAAAATAAAACATTCACTCCTCCTCATCATCCCCATGCCTTTCAACACCATGATACCCTTACGTCCATCCAATAACTCAATTAAAAAATATATAGTTTTCAAAAAAGAAAAAAAATAGAAGAAGGTGAGAATAGAGCACAGGGGGATAATACCTAAAGGTTGTACCTCTCACCTACCATTCACTAGGACCCTTCTCCACTTATGTCAACAATCCTCATGATCCAGAAGTGAAAAAAAAGTGTGACAGTTTAAGGGAAAGGCATCTACAAGACATCATGTAGGTTTCCTGTAGGAAATCCTGTAGCAGCCTAACCCACAAGGGAAACTTCTCAAGGTTGCATCCATCTCCAACACAAATATTCCAAGGTTGAGGAAGCTCCTCCAGGGATCAGCAACAACAACAAGATCACCACATCATTCTCCAGCACCCGCACATCAAAAGAAACCTGCATCAAAGGTGGCCAATACAAAGAAGCATATGCGACAAATACACAACATAGGAAATCATTCCCATGCATGCATCATCATCAAAGCATCATACCCATAGGTATGTCATCTTACTCATTCTCTCGCATTAGCATGATATAATAAAAAATGTAGAACTATGTAAGAGTTGGTTTTATCAGGAAAGGTGGCCAGTTAACTTGGCCACCTTTGGCCAATTGAAGAAGAGAAAATAGTTAGACCACTACACACGTGGCAGCAGTCAAATCAAAACAAAAATGATATAAGGTAAAAAATGGTAAATTACATAGGAACAAAGTGGGAGATGATTACGAGGTAAGGTGGAATAATGCACTGATAGTGGGACCAACGGTCCAAAAGGAGGTGCTCGTACTTAGGTAGCCAACACACCATCCCACACGATCATCCATTAAAGGAAATAAAACATTGATTCACATGCAAAGAGAGCATTAGCAATCTCTAGAATTCATCTAAAAGAGGTTACTCTCGTCTTTCTTGAAGTAGCACCTATAAGAGACAATTAGCATTTTGTAGTGCAAGAGACCTATAGGATCCTATAGGAAAACCTACAGGATCCTACAAGAAAACCTACAGGATATAGATCAGTCAATATATAGAATTATCAGTGTGCACTAAGGGAGGATAAATCAAATATTGTCCTTAGCAGAACATAACGAGTGGGGTAGGAGCTATACCTTCCATGTTTTCATGTTAAAAAGAAGAAAAATCATCATTTGATTAAGGAAATTGCAGTCTAGGAGAATTGTATTGCAAAGTTCACACTCCATCCTCTCTCAACCACCAGAATTCTTGATTTTTGTTTATCCAAGCCTCCACAATTACTAGGGAAAGATGACAGGGGGTTTTAACAAGAGAGAACCCATAAAAACAGTGAGAATTCACTAGCACCCTCCTATAGTAAAAATTTTCACAAGGCACCAATGGATAGGGTTCATTGAGAGGATGAGAGGATATGATGATGAGGTGGCCAGGAACTTTACTCTCTCACTCATACCCCTCACTAGTACCCATTCCACTGCTGTGGTGAAAGGCCTGTCGGTAGAAATCACCCCTGAGGTTATAAGCAGAATCACTACACTCCCTTTAGGGTTACCTTGGAGAAAAGAAGATAAGGGTAACAACACCCTTGCAAAGAAGAAATTATTTTTGTAAGGGGAGGATCTAATGGAAGACAAAAATGGGGTCAGAAGAGGAAGCATTCCATACCCTTGGAATGAAATTAGTTACCACCTTATTAAATAGATGTCATGTGAAGGGAGATACAGTGTGGTGTATGGATACCACTTCAGACGCCTCCAAGAATTGATATTTGGAGGAGACACACCTCCTCAAAACAGATTAAGTGTACCCTACTTTCTTCTTCAATCACTAATAGATATGAGCATCAAAGTGCATGAGGGAAAACATGAACAAATAGCCCATCATGGGTTGATCAAACATATCGTAGAAGATGCTCTACAAAACATAAGACTCCCTATTACATGGACAACTTTCAGAGACAAGCAGGCAAAGGGAGAAATTCAAGCTCTTGAATATGACAAGGGCCCCACCACTAGTCAGAGGGATGAAGAAAAAATAGGAGAAAATGAAGAGGAAATAGAGGAGGAAAAATATGAAGAAAAGGAGGAGGGAGATGAAGAAGAGATAGAAGAGGAAACAAAAGAAGAGTCAGATGAGCAGAGTGAGGAACTAAAGGAAGAATAGAAAGAGAAAGACAAGGATGAGAAGGAGAATGGAAAAGGGGAAATAGAGCAGAAGTAAGAACAAAGGTCTATAATTCAAGGCAAAGAAAGGGAATAATCCCCAAGGGGTATCTCCAGAACCCATAGAGAAAGAGGTAACAGTTTCTCTTACTACCCTAAGTACACTTATCAAGTCAAAAGGAAAAAGACAAAGATAAACCCCACTATACTTAGGACAATAAAGAGTGCAAGGATTAGGCAAGGAATACCTCAAACACCCACCAAAACTCCTATTGTCATTCAAGACTCACCAAAGAAGCAACAAAAGATAACCCCTCTTGAGAAAAATCAAGGAGAAGGATCATCAGAACAAACCTATCCCAAATCTCCCATCACATATGTTAGGAGGTGTGTCACTAGGTCTTCCTCATCAAAGGGAAAAGTTCTCCTACATAAGACATAGAAAGACCTACATGAAACAAAGGACATCCTATAGGAAGCTCAGAAAATGGACCAAGAAGGTATCACTCTGCAAGAAACAAAGGAGGAAGATCCAGAACTTAGAGAACCTAGTCCACAACCCAACCTCAACTCTTACTGAATGTTCACTGGAGGGGGTAGGGTCATCCCACATAAATTTTCCATCCCCTTATTCTTTGAACTTGAGAAAGAGAGGGAAAGGACACATAGGTGGATGCAAATTGTCAAATTAAAAGGAGTGGAGGATGTAGGCCACATGGAGGCGAAATTGAAGGATATGGGCAGAGAATTGAACAACATAAGGGACATAGAGCCAATGATGAAAGCTCAGTTAGAAGCATAGAATGTATGGCTAAGGGGACAATTACAAGTAAGGGAAAGCTAGTTGGTAGCTATGGCTAGTTTAGCCGTAGAGGCAATCCAGTGCAGGATGCCGGCAAAGTCTTATGCCTTATATCTCAAATAACAATGGCTATAATTCAAAATTAAGACTTTAGTATAGAGAGGCACTATGCCCTTCCAACGCTATAGACGATTCATTGATCTCTATGATAAAAAAACCTTGGAAGATAGACAAAAAATGTTTGAGCTTTACCTACACAACTTGGCCTCAACAAATTTGAATGTTTGCAACCCAAATTCAAAACTAGGAGACATGCAATTGATGGCATTAACATCATGGATGAAGCACGAGAAGGCAAGACCTACATAGATGAAAAAGGTAATGGAAAGGGTAGAGACATAACCCATTATGATAAGAGTTGAGCAATCTAATCCAATGGATGTCATCGGCACCCACAACCTGATTGCAAATAATCCTGAGCTTGCACATAGGTATGTTGTTTCCCAAGAATAGGCAGTCACACACTTTGAAGATATTTTTAGGTTGCTAGGAGATGACAACATGCAAGCATGCCAAAGGAGATGGAACACCTTGCCTTACAGCCTGAAAATTAGAGAAGACCATTCTCCTAAGAGAATACCATTCTCCTGAGAGAATACTATTCTCCTCAGATAATGAGAGAAGCACTAAGTAGAACACCCATGTACAAGCAAGCTCTACAAAGACTCAAATTTATGGATTCGCTTGAGACTCAGTCCACCACTACTTTTAGGAATGATGGAACCAAGGAAAGAAGAAGAAGAAAGAAAGTAGTGGGAAGAGATAGAGAGGAAGGAAATATCTTATTCATAGGAAGAAGAAACTACAGCAGAAGCATGGGATGTCAGGGAGGCCACTAGAGAAATGAAGGACATGGATATAGATTAAGTTGCTCAAAGGATGAGAAACACTTTCAGTAGGGGGGTTATGATGAGCCTCATCATTGAGTAACTATATGGACCTTAATACACCTCCATTCTTACTAAAATCAACTCTTTTCATAATTCCTTACATGTTTTGATTATATTTTGCTTAATGAGATGAGTAAAAGTAAGATGTTATGTATAGTGGGCTAATGTGCACTGATTGCAGGTTTTCGAGAGACAATCATGCCAATTTTGGCTAATTAATGGCAGGAAATCAAACGAGACAAGGAGGAGAGATTATAGGAGATCGATCCTCCTCATTAAATCCTCACTCATTCGAATATTCCTTGATCAAATCACACTAGCTCGGAGTTGCAAGCAGCCGAGTCAAGGAGATCATGGTTAGCCAAGCTAATGACAGTTAAGAACCAGTACATCTTGAGTTTGGGAGCCAAGTCTCCCAATATTTAAGGAAGTTGTTGGGGACTTCAGTTGTATAAATAAGGAGGCCTAGAGCCTCATTAGGATTCATATTTTTTATGTAAGAGCACTAACCATTTTTGAGTTCAAGTTTTGTGGGAAAACATTGTTATGTAATTTTTCTGATATGATAATGAGAATGAGAATTTCCTTGATCTAGCACTGAGTTTAATCATAGGGCTAAAAATCTTGGGTTAGGGCCCAACACTAGCAGCAAAGGCTCCTCTTATTGTACCTGTATCCTTAGGTTATTTCATAGATTAGTTATTGAATTGATTTTAGCATTGTTTCATTGTAGGTAGTGGTGAAGTTGATTAGTTTGCTTCCATTTGTGCATAGCTTAAGCATTAGCTTAAAGAGATAAAAGAATACCAAAAAGGCTAATAGCAAGTGGATTTGGCCTCACTCCTCCCTTTAGGGACCATGGTTTGAGGAAAAATTCATATTCAGCCCCAAAAAGACATAATTTTGATTTCTTATGGAATTTAGGGTTTTCTGCTACTTAGGCGAGCATCTTTTTAGTTTTCAAGAATAGATTTTAGTTGGCATTTCTAATATATCCAGCTTTGTATTATATCTCATGGTGCTTCACAATATTCTGCAAGTACTTCCATGCATGAAATAGGAAACTAAATAATGAGATTCTATTTTCTTAAGTTGATTGGAAATCTTCCTTATTTTATATGATTCATGGATCAATGACATTGATGTATGTATTGCAGTAGTTTCAATAGTGCAAGAAGATCTCATGACAGCAACCCCAACCTAACCTCATCCATCCATGATCACCAAAAACCACTAAGTCCCTCAACCAACTCATCATTCCATAAGAACAAATTTCCAAGTTTGTTGAGCATATCCAACCATCTTACAAACTCTATTTTGAACTCTAAAGAAGTCTTAGCCACTCCCTTTCCTTGTTTCTTCCATCATTCACCTTCCCTAGGCCCTATACCACCTTCTGAATCACTCCTATTACTCTCATCTAGATCTTGTAGGAATACAGGGGATCATGTAGGAGCATTAGGACATCATGTAGGACGACGTCTAGTGGCTTGTTTGAGGCTGATTTGTTGAAAACGCATACAGGAAGATAGGAGAACACCCCCACTTTTCTCCTAAGCCATCTGACCTTTCACTACCATATCCAACCCACCTACCACATCACCAATATGATTTAGGATTCACATTCTCAAAAAAAAGGACAAAGAAGAAAAAATTTATTATGTTCATTCATATGCACAGCTGTAAAATGTTTGGTTATTTAAGATTTCATGCATAGGATAGTTAGGATTACACACATGTTAGCTTAGAATCCTTCTAAAGCAATATCCATTAACAAATAGTTAGGTGAGTGTTGTGTTTAAAGCATTTATTTCAGTCTTTCATTACTACAGTAGATGATATTTCTATTCTTCCAATTAGGGTTAAATTCCCCTTCCTTCATTGGTAATCAAACTTCCACTGAATCAATAGAAGGTTCGTTTGAGAAACCATAGTGGTCTATTTCCATCTCACAAGTGACAAAGAGTGGACCCATTTCATCTGCTTGTGTATACAAGACATTCACCTCCAAGTTTGTACAAACCCTGGGTTGCTAAAGTAAAGTTCGTAGCCCCAGGAGTTGCAGCATTCTTGTTGCAATATTGGTGCTCATCACCAGAGCGAGAAGATCTTGATTGTCAGAAGTAGGAGAGTCTTCTTCCTCACACTCCAGCCTACTATTTTTGGCCTAGTGGATCATGACCCAAGTTCAGAGTTAGTTTCGCCAAACAAATCCCTACACTACTAGCCCTTTCATCATCAATCCACAGAGCGCAGACTGAAGTCTCACCCGAAGCAGTGTGGGGGGGTGTTGGAACCAAGTTTCCACACCCAGAGATTAGTGTAATGTCATTTTGTGCCCTAAACCTACATTCGTGCAGATCGATAAGCCCTTAGGGATTATCGATATAATTACCCTTAATCAGCTTCTATACCTCCGCAAATGTTCACGACTGTCTTTTATGGACCCTAAATAGGTGAATCAACTACTTTCGCGTGCCTGTGATTACTCTTAATATTGTATTTACCTAGATTGGTCTAAGCATCACGAACTTTAACATGCAATAAGATATGCTTCACGTAAATAATTAATATTAATTGTTTTCATATAACAACATCAATTATGTAAAGTTGTGCATTAATGCAGTATTACTTCATAAACCCATGATTCATCACATCATGAAATTGTATCCATTACTAACATAAGTAAATAGACAAAACACATGATTTTTTGGACTAATTTCTTTATTAATAGTTTAGTTCTGCTTACAAACTCAAGACTTCCCCCGCACACTCATCTACAGGGGTCTGCGCACTCAGCTATAAGGGTCTGCGCACTTAGCTCTAGACTCTACTCTAGGCCTCTGTGCACAGTTGCAGAGCCTCTCTTCTACTCTAAGACTTCTTCACTTTTCTTCCTACTGACTCGTTACATTCATCTTCATCATCGATTGTTATTTATTAGACTTTCTAATACACTCCTACTTATACAATCCCATGGTCCATGGACCATGGGTAGATCTATAAAAGCTGACACATCTTACATAAATGAAGGGTGAAACTCTTTATGACACTTTACTATCTATGCGCTCTATGACCACAACTTGTGCAGAATTTACATTTTATAAAACAAAACTTGGGCTTTTGCCCCAAAATTGACCCTAGGGGACCATGTCCCAATAGGCCCCCAACACAAATATCATGCCTCGCCGTTCAATCACTCCGTTGGCATGGAGATTTGACTACGAAGACATCCCAACTCTAGTTGTGCGACTACTACCTCAATCGCACTTTGCATGGCTGCTTGTTTGATATGTTCCACCAGCTGCTCTGTTGCTGGTCCCATACTATCTTCCTTGATTTTCTGTTGCATTCTCTACAGGCTTGCCAACTTTTCCTCAATGTTGGCGAAGATAACATAGGGCTCATCCAACCAAGGCCCCAATCTAGACTTGAGGACTACCTCTTTCCTTTGCACTACTTCCACCTATTCAAGCAACTATTTTTCCTCGTGCAACTTGGACAATCATTGTGCTATAGCAACAGTTCGTGCCATCGCTCTTGCTTCATCATACCGCTCCTGTAATTCATAGGCCTTTGTGTTTAACCTATGCAGGTTAGGATCTTCTTGTAGAGTTGTTAGGTCCCTATAATATTAGTGATTGTCCCATTACTATTTTCATTGTATCCCTTATTATTATTGTTGTGCCCCTGTTGTCGCCATATTGTTATTATTATGCAGCATAGAATATCTCTGTTGTTATTTTTGTGCCTTTATATTATTATTGTTAGGTCGACTTGGTTATATTGTGACCCCTTCGACTTCTATATATAGAAAGGAGGTTTTTTCATTTGAATCATCTAATAATTTTTCATTTATGTAATGTAAAGGAGGTTTCCCCCTTGAGGAGGCTTATTTCTAAGGTGTTGATCTATCTTTTCTATCTTTTTGTGAGATGGTTTCATAACATTTGGTATCAGAGCTTTGGATTCTAGGGTTTCCCTGCTCTAAATAGGTCATCATGGCCTTTTCACTATAACTTTTTTTGTGCAACATTTCAAAAGCTACAAAAAAACCCCATTTGAAACAAAATTGTTCTGAACTTTGGGTCTAAATTTCAGAGCTTGTCTGTCTATATTTGTGGAGATATGATCTGAGGAAGTTAGGGTTTTTGCAGACTCCCAAATTACATTCCAAACAAGTGACATGGAGAAAATAATCATATATTTTGTTTTGAGCATCAGATTGAAATTTCGTAAGAAGTTTCAGAAAGAGGACGGCCTGTAGTTTTCAGTGTATCAGTTTTAGGTACTAAGGTTGAAACAGTGACACGTGGCATGTCATACAAGTTTTCTCTACTAAACTAGTCTATAATCAAGTCACCATGGGAGATTTGGCATAACTCTTCCTTGGAGACTCCAATCTTGATCATATGTGCAGGGTTAGAAAGGGGATTCAGAGGGCTACTGCAAGACAAGATTTCAGATTTTCAAGATCCACGGTTATAGAAATACAACAGATTCAATATCGAGCACTTACAAAGTGAAAAAAAAGGTGTGTAGTTTTTTTTAATTTTGCATAAGATTGGTTTGAAAAATTAGTTTGAAGGAATTCAAAGGGAATAGTGAAGAATTATTAGTATTAGTTAATGCCCCGAAGAAATAAAATGGAAACACCTAGTAAGCAACCCAAAAGCTCTAGCATGACTCATGAAGAAGAGGAAGAAATCCAACATGATATATCAAAATTACAAGACCAAGTATAACAAATTTCACTCTCAATAAATGTAAATGAAGCCAAGATGAATGGCATGGAAGTTAATATGAATGGCATGCAAGTTAAGATGAATGGCGTGGAAGCTAAGATGGATGGCATGGAATCTAAGATGAATGGCATGGATGCTAAGATGGAAGCTAAGATGAATGGCATGGATGATAAGATGGAAGAATTGAAGATAAATTTGAATAAATTGCTACAAGAAATGGTTAGTAAAGGTGAAAGGGTAGTAAAGGAAACTCATGATGAGAACAAAAGAAATCTTAATCATGATTTCGTAGACTTTAATTTTGGATTGAAGACCCACCATGTTCCAAAAATAGATATGACGAAGTTTGATGGCGTGGATCCCAGAACATGGATACTACAGATGGAGCAACTTTTCAATCTCCATAATGTGAAAAACACACAAAAGGTACATATTGCAACTTTATATTTGGAAACAAATTAGTTTGTATGGTATCGACGGCTTTGCTTTCGTAAACAAATTGTTAGTTGGGCAATTTTTACTGAAGAAATGATACCACATTATGAGGATACAAAAAGAAACACCTTTTTTTAGCCAATTGATAAATCTCAAACAAAAGGGTTCACTGATGGAGCACATTGAGGACTTCCAAAAATTGAACATAAGGGTAAAATATATTCTAGCGGAGCATAGGATTGATGTGTTCATAGGGACTCTAAAGCATAATATCCAACATGAGGTTCGCCTTTGGGAACCTGATTCATTGGAGAAGGCATTCAGGTTAGCAAGAAAAATGGAAAGAATAATTATGGAAACCAGGAAGCCTATCACTCATAACTATAAATATGGAAGTGTTGTGGTCCCTAGCCTTCCACAACCTACAAGGTTGACACCACAACAATTGGAAGAAAAAAAAGCAAAAGGGCTTTGTTATAGTTGTGATAGAAAATACACTAAAGGTCATAAGTGTGCTAAGAAGAAATTATTCTACATAGATTGTGGAGAGGAGGAAGAAAAGTAACAAGAAATGTCGAAAGAAGAGGATATAGTCCAGGAACAAACGCTAGATAAAGAAGAAATGAATCTGACCATATATTGTAATGCATTCACTAGAATTACCACTCCTCAAACTATCAAGATAGAAAGACATATCAAGAAGAAAAAGGTGATAGTGTTGATTGACTCAGGAAGTAGCCATAATTTTATTCATTGTAAGATAGCAAAGGAATTGAATTGCTTCCTATATCCATCACGAAAGTGTCAAGTGATGGTTGCAAGTGGAGGAACCATAAATTGCTCTGGAAATTTCCATAATATCAAGATATCCATGGGAGAATATGTATTGAATAGCCCAATCCTTTCCATTCCAATGGGTGGTGTTGATGTTGTACTAGGAGTCTAATGGATACAATCCTTGGGTACAATAGCTTTTAATTTTCAAGAACTTTTCATGAAAATTTCTATGGAAGGAAAGGAAGTTGAATTAAGGGGTATTGCAGGGAAACTGAGAAATATAATTAGTTCTAATTGTATGACAAAGCTTCTAAAGAAGGAACAACGAAATGTAATTGCATAATTATGTTCGCTAGAGGTTCCCACATTGAAATCATCTCTTTCTCCAGATCTTCAAATAGTCTTGGACAATTATTCCAAGGTATTTGAGACTCCCAAAGGTCTTCCACCTATTTGTGATCATGATCATGCTATTCATTTGATTCTAGGAAATGTTCCTCCAAACATCAGGCCATACAAATATCCCTATGCCCAAAAGAGTGAAATTGAATGTATGGCTGTAGAAATGCTAGAGGCCGATATAATTCAACCTAGTCAAAGTTCTTTCTCTGCTATAGTAGTATTGGTTCACATGAAGGATGGATCATGGCGCATGTGTCCAGATTATAGGGAGCTCAACCAGCTCACTACTAAAGATAAATTTCCCATTCTTGTCATTGATGGATTATTGGATCAATTACATGGATCAATTTACTTCACCAAGTTGGATCTTGGTTCAGGGTATCATCAAATCAGAATGAAAACTGAAGACATCGAAAACAACATTTAGAACTAATGAGGGTCATTATGAATTTTTGGTCATGCCATTTGTTTAGTTAATTTAACGTCTTAAATTTCTCTACATAAATTATCAATCCGGGTATCGTAAACTGATGAAGTGTAGTGCACCATATGTGCTTAGTTAACCTTTTTCTTACTTTGTTGTTTTATAGATTTTATTTTGTTTTGGGGTTTTGTTCTTGTTGATCTCCTAAAGTATCTAATGCAAATGGAAATCCTATTCTAAGGTCTTAAGAATATTTTTAAAGGTCAAGTATGGATGTAGATT
>APFE031605090.1:125700-160850 GCA_000404065.3 Pinus taeda | reverse complement strand
AACAACAAGTTCTCCAACTCTTAAAGGATAACCTCATGTTGGCACATAATAGAATGAAACAACAGGCAGATCAACATCGCAGCGAAAGAAGTTTTGATGTAGGTGATTGGGTATTCCCACGGCTACAACCATATAAACAAATGTCCCTCAAGCAAGCTAAGAAGGATGATATATTATCACCAAAGTATTATGGTTCGTAAAAGGTTTTGCAAAAGATTGTTGAGCTAATTTATTTACCGAAATTAACACAAATATTTCTTATCAATCTCGGTTGGTAATACTTAGAGGAAAGTTCATATATGTGAATATCAGATGTAATCAAACTTTGAAAAATAAGTTTTTCAAAAACTAAAGAAATACATATGAAAATTCCAATTCAATTTGTTTGAAAAGAGGAAAAGCTGAAATGGTTCTTAACTTAAGAAGTCCAATTCTTCCTCAATTACTACTTAATGAACAGAAATTGAAACTAATAACTTAAGATGGATAAATCATTAATGAAATAAGGCTCCTAACTTAAGAGACACTTGATATGTTTTATCATAATTCATTCACCTTAATGCCAAAAATACATAAGAAAACTACTTGCATGTAATCAACGGAAACTAGTTACAATTCACCAAATTAACATAAGGAGTGTTCAACTTGAACACTTTGTTTTTCCAACTTAATAGAATTATGAATAAGCTAAAATCTAATGAAATCAATCACCATAAATTAACCATGAATCAATCTGAAATAAAGCATGGAAACTAGTTCTACAATAACCAGATTACAGGAAATAAAACTAGTTTAAACAAGGAAGTGTACTTAGCTTGGAGTGGGGGCCCTCCACCCATCCTTTGCACAATTTGAAGATTGATATCAGAAGCTCAAATTTAGTCACACATCCATATTATTGAACATCAAAATAGTAATAGAACAAGTCTTCAAATTAGCTCTCCAATCCAAAAGTGTCTCAGCATGAAATTATAAAAAGTCAATACGTAAGCCATCAAAGTCTTGGCTTTCAAATAGAAGTCTTAAGAAACAAACTGATCTATAATCATTCCAACAAACACATCTACTAATATCCATCTATCTAAGTCAAATTCATCAATCCCATCCCAAGAGATATGGTCAATCCCATAGAATCTCAAAACTACCTTATTTCTATGGGATTTCTAAATGACTAGTCATGATTGACTGGTAATAAATGGGCCTAATAAAGCTTGTTCTGTTCGAACTAAGCATAGGTGGCTTAGTCCTATTTCCCAAGCTATCCATCCATGCATCCAATTCATGCCCAAGTGTCCTGCAACCATATCAACCATATAGCCATTACAGGAATTTCTGAATCTCTAAATTTTTGCACTTAAAACCAAACTTTCATAAAAACTTTAGAATTTGAAAAATTAAAATCAAATACCTGAATGGATATGAAATACATCAAAATGGGATGGATAAAGTGACAAATGGATGGAAAATAGATGGATTAGTAAGTTTTCTAGAGCAAAAACAAGACCAAAATCGAGGGCCAACATCTCCCCCTTGCTGATTATCAAGCATGTCCCCATGCTTGCTTATTCCTCTTTGATCTTCTTTTCCCTATAATAGATGTGGTTTCTGTAGATGCTTCCTATTGTGTGGTTCTGACCAAACAATCCAAACCTGAATCATGTCCTTCCCTGAACAAAGTTTCCTTTACCTTCTGCTTCTCATACTTAGCCTGCCACATATTCTTTTCTTTTAACCATTTAAATGCCTGTTTAGAAAGTAGATCATTCTTCCGTTTTAATCTCCCTATCTCTTCATTTAACCTTTCATTTGCCTTGACCAATCTAGTATTATCCTTCTTACTTGCCTTGTTTTCCTCTTTCAATTGTTTTTCCATGATTTTACTAATTTCTAGTTGGTCAGTTAATTCCCTGATTCTTCCCAAATTTATTTCTTTTTCAAAATCTTGTGTGGCTTTGATTAATGATGTTGTTGCTGCATCATCATAAGAAGACTCTCTCTCAAATACTTCCTGTGCAATGTCATTCTCTACCTGTTTTCTTGTGGAATATGTGTCTACTTCCTTTTCTGTGTCAATGGGACTTTTATTCCTAAATCTCCTAGGAACAGACATAATAGACACTTCATTTTCCTATATGGCTATGTTACTTTGTTGTTTAGCTCTAGTCCTGGGATACAAGGGCGAACTCATCAATCCTCTGTTTTCTTGCTCTACTTCATTCTGCACTTCATTAACCTGTTCATTAAACTGGTTCCTAGTCATGAACTCCCTCCAAACTATGCCTTGTGACCTTACTTGATACTCAACCAGGATTTTTATCAATCCCTGGTGGTAAATTTGTGCTGCTTTAGGCTTGTGTTCATGTCTCACTATCTCAATCATCCTCAAGAGGCTTCTAAAGAGAAAATATGGCAAGTTAATCCTATCTTCTCCCTTAATATGCTATAAAAGTCGAATATGATATATGTGGGCAACACTATATCCTCTATCACATGTAAAAAACTTCTGTATAACTAGAACCAACTCACCCCATGGTTCAGTGAACCATTCCCTTGGTATCCCCTTGTTTTTATCAAAAGTCCCTTTCTGGTTCTTTTTAAGGAAGAAATTCCATGTTTTCTCCTTCAAATGCAGGCCTTTATGATATTTTTCAGCTATCATTGGGAGATCTAGAGCTTGGGAAATGTATTCCTGAGTCACAGGAATGATAACATCTCCTACCGTTGTTTGGTCCTGGTTGTAGTTATTTATGAATTCCTTGGTTATCTCCTCACTCTGGCCATCAAACGTTTGCAAGAATCCTATCAATCCTGCCTGGTAAAGCTTCTCTATGGTTTCCTTTTTCCAGCTCTCTATTTGAAATTTGGACTCTATTCTTGCTGACATTGTGTCTGAAAACCATTGGATATATGCTTCTGCCATCATTAATTTCATCTTAACAATGACAATTTACAACTACTACTCTTTTTCAAAATAAAATTCCGAAATTAGAGAAGCTTACCTGCCTTCTGCAACAATTTTAATTCAATTTACTTCTCCTCTGTTTATCCTTTCTCTGCAGCAACACAGTTTTTAATCCCCTGTCCAAACAGTCAAACACCTTTATATCTCTGTCAACATACTAAAATCTATTTGGAAAACAAAATACATAAGAAAACAATATATTCATGATAGAATTTTTTTTCTCTTAATGTATTTTTAGGCAAAATTCTCATAATTCTTCATACAGGCCTAACACCCTGCACTGTATATAAAAAACTAAAAAAAAATTCATCGTTAATAGCGCTTCAAACAATCATTGCATTTCCTACAAAGACTCAAATGACTCGGCCCTTTGACAACCTCTGCTATACAATGCACAATATACGACCAATCCCCTGTAGCAACCAAAATTCACAATATATGTTTTTTGTTACACATTACAGTCCTTCCTTAATCAAAATCATGCAATATATATCGGTGTAACAATGGGAAAAAAACGCATCGGCCATACAATCCTTATGTCATGAAACAACACCTAAAAAACGCATCCTCAGCTCTAAATAATAATGCTCTGCCTCCTCTCCTATACAAGGTCATTTTTTACAAAAACTTTGGTTTGACTGTGCCAAATATGCATATGATCCCACAGATATGTTAATGATGTGTTTTGCATGTGAAATATGGTGGAAATAACGCATAGTTTTGCATAATTTTCGTGTCGTGATTTATGTAACTACACCGGTGAATCGTGTTTCCTTATCACATAGTCGTTTATTCATTAATACTGATGTTCATCTAACCCTTGTATTTATTAGTTCTTGGAATCAACATGGCGTTTACCTAGCTATTGGCGAGTACTGAGGATTGTTAAATGGCTCTCCAAATCCCTGTAGCTTCGTTTTGCTGACTAGTGGCAAGAACAAATGCGCTGATCATTAAATGACAGGCAATGTTTGAAATGTGACTCATCGTTTGTGAGCAAAGAAAATAGTATTGTTACCTAAGTTATCCCGAGATTCCAACAATCAACTCGCGTTGTGTTTGGGAAGTTTTCCTTCTTATTCCTCCATGGATTTGCTTTCAGTTTCCCCTTGCTTTGGCTTGCAACTATGCAGCATTTCAACAATGTTCTGAGCTGGTTCAAGTGATGATGGAGCTGTTTAAACAAGTGCAGGAGACCGTCGGTCGTTTCATGACCATTTACGTGTTTGTATCGTGCACTTGGCTGAGTTGGGCCATAAACATTCTCATTGGCTGTTATGGGCACGTAGGCATGTCGTGCAAGTCATGGTAGTCTTGTTGACCAGTCGCTTGACTGCATCATTAGGATGGCCTATCTGTTTTTATGATATAAATTCAAGCCTTCCATCCATGCAGGTCGTGGTTTTCCTCCTATGCAGCTCACTGTGCAAACGTTTGACGGTCTCCATGCCATGTTGTTCAACCCTCATACGCGCGTGAAGGCCTGTGTAATTGATTCATTTGGTTTGTTCTTAGCTGGATATTTGTTTCAATCATAACCTCCGCCTCCCTGCCTTACCATGCTATGATATTGCATTAGTGTCGTATGATGGCATATATTACTACAAACCCACCTATCGCTCCGTTCCATCATATAAAGGATGTGCCTTTCATTAACCATAGCACATATATGCAATAAAACTTGTGAAACTTTTACCTCATAAACTTTACTTTGTTTCATATAGTTTCATATGCCTTCATATTGCCTTGTTCCATATTTCATACACGTTCCATATTGCATATATATTTAAAGTATTTCCATATTGCGCATATGTATTCAAAGTATTATATGCACACCTTCACATGTATAATCGTTTACACTTATAATTTTAAAATGACCACCTTGGTCATATTTAAAATTATTTCCATATCTAATAGTTGAATTGTATGTGTAGGTTTCAACATGTTGTCCTCGCTTGGTTCCTTTTTGCTTCTAAAGAAAAATACTTAGGAGTTAATGGTTATGAACATGGAATGAGATAGGATGTACAATGGTTATAGGGTATGATATTTACAAGGGTAATGGGGTATGCTTTGTAGAAGAATGGGGGTAATATATATGTCTTTAGGTACTAACTTCAACTTAACAAAGACTAAAAATTTCTAAGAAAAATTTGAATTTTCAAGAGCAAAATGACTATACTTATACTTCCCTGGATGATGTCTGTACAAGCAGGATGAAATCCGTTGATCAAATGTTGTAGATAGATTGAAAAGTAGAGTTTATTGCTGCTTCTTGTTCTTCATGCTCTGGTTTTTGAATTGCTGATTGTTGTTTAGGTCCCTCTGCAATGACTTCATGATTCAGGTCCCAACTGTTATGCACATATTTATGTAATATGTACATTTTGTTGCTGATATTTTAGGTTCCTCTGCTATGTTTGTTCAGGTCCCAACTGTTAATAATACATGTTCCATCTTTACTTTAGCTTCACAACTAAAGTTCTTGTGCAATCCTCCCCCTTGCTTAAGATTTGACTTGTCCACAAGTCAGATGTATGTGGGGGATATCCTGCAATGAATTTTGTGAGAAAAGTAGAACAAGAAAATGAATTCATAGAGTCCAAGTCGCCTTGGTTTTCCCCTATGAATTCATGTTTGCTTTGTGCCAGTTTCCTAGTTTTCACTAGCAAACAGTTTTATTTTTTGTTATGTTTTTTTTGTTTGTTTTTTTTCTCTTTTTTTTAATTTTTTTAATTTTTTATTTTTTATTCTGCTACAACATTGGAAGATGGTTGAGTCTGTTGTGCCGTGATTTCCAATTCTGTTTCTTCTACCAATTGTTTCATAATGCTTCTTTGCTAATAGGCCTGTTATAAACTTTGAGACTATGTCCGTTTACCAAAAGTGATGTGGATTCCTGGTCAATTGTCCTGATCTTGACTGCTCCATTGTCAAAGATTTCTTTGATCTCATATGGGCCTAGCCAGTGTGTTATGAATTTAGCTTTGAAATCTTTGAATTCGGAGTTGAACAGTAGTGCCTAGTCTCCTTTGTGGAATGTCTTGTTTTTTATGAATTTGTCGTGCCACTTCATTCTTTGCTACTGTACCAATGTGGTATGTTCTATGGCCTGCTGACGATGCTCATCTAGTTGATTTAATTACATGATCCGCTGTTGTTGTGCTTAGACAGGTCCAGTCCTAGTTCAGCTGCCAGTTTGTAAGTGTGTATCTGAAACTCTATGGGCAGTAAGACCTCTTTTCCATATACTAACTGGTATGGGCTAATGCCAATTGTATTTTTCCATGTGATTCTATAGGCCCATAGTGCATCCCTTAGTTTTTTAGACCAGTCCTTTCTATTGATTTGTACTATTTTGGTCATCATATTTTCTAGGACTTTATTTGTTGATTCGACCTGCCCGTTTGCTTAAGGATGATATGGTGTAGACTTCCTGTGCTTGATCTTATATTTCTCTGTAAGATCTCGTACAAGCTTTGAAGTAAACTGTGTCCCTTATCTGTTACAGTTTGTCTGGGTAATCTGTATCTTACAAATATTTCTTCAAATAGAAAGGTGACCACTGTATTTTCTATTACTTTAGTGGCTGCCTTTGCCTCCACCCATTTGGTGACATAATCTATACATACTAAGATATACCTCTTGCCATTTGATGCTAGATTTATAGGTCCGACAAAATCTAGAGCCCATTGCTCAAATGGTTCTATTAGAACTTGTGGTTTGAGTGGCATCTCATATGATACTATTGGTCACCCTGTTCTTTGGCAACTGTCGCATTGCTTGACATATGCCTTGGATTCTTTGAAGATTACTGGCCAGTAGTAGCCTAATTGCAGCACCTTGTAGGTTGTTCGTTTGTCTGCAAAATGACCACCACATGGTTCATCATGACATGCTTTCAGGATGTCTAATATTTTATTTTATCTCACACACTTTCTGATTATCAAATCTGAACTAGTATAAAACAAATCACCATTTACCCAACTATATCTAGAGCTTTCTCTAACAATTTTCCGTTTTTGTTTTTTGGAGAATTGTGTTGGAAAATTTCCAGAAGATAAATAATTTTCTATGTCTGCAAACCATGGTTTTTTTACTGTTATTGCAAACAGGTGTTTGTCTGAAAAGTTGTCGACAACTAGATTTGGATCGTTGGGTGAATGTATGCGGGACAGAAAATCAGCTACATGATTTTCTTTGCGTGGCTGGTCTTGTATTGTAATGTTAAATTCTTGCATTAACAGTAACCATCTTGTTATTCTCCCATTGGTGATGGGTTTATTCATCAAATATTTTATTGTTGAATGATCTATATGAATAAAAACTTGGTATCATGTTATATAGTGCTTGAATTTGTTTACTGCATGTACTACAACTAACATTTCTTTTTTTGTGACTGTATAGTTCAACTTTGCAGGTCTTAAGTTCTTTCTTATGAAGTATACTGCATAATTGAACATATTCTATTTCTACCCAAGTGAGGCACCTATTGCGGTATCAGATGCATCAGTTGAAATATGAAATGGCAAAGACCAGTTTGGCCCATGGAGAATGGGTGCAACTGATAGTTTTTCTTTTAATATTTGAAATGCATTTTGACAGTGATTTGTCCATTGAAATTCAACATCTCTTGCTAATAGTTTGAACAGAGGTTGCACTATTTTACTAAAGTTTTCAATGAATCGCCTATAATAGCCTGCATAGCCCAAGAAACGTCTTACCTCTTTTTGTGTTGTAGGTGGCATTAAGTTAACGACGACTTGGATTTTTGCTAGATCCACCTTAATTCCTGAAGTGGAAATATGGTGTCCCAAAACTATGCCTTTTGTTAACATCATATAGCATGTTTCATTGCTCAATGACAAATTTGTTTCTATACATCATTTCAAAACTTTCTCAAGATTGTTGAGGCAATCATTATATGTGTTTCCGTAAACTATGAAGTCATCCATATAAACCTCTACACATTCGTGGATTAGATCAGCAAATATTGTAAGCACTGCTCTTTGGAAAGTTGTAGGTGCATTGCTTAAACCAAATGGAAATACATTATATGCATAGGTTCCCCATGGGAAAGTGAATGTTGTTTTGTCTTGGTCTTCTGTTGCTATTCTAATTTGATTGTACCCACTAAACCCATCCAGGAAGGAGAAAAATTTCTTTCCAGCTAATGAATCTAGAACCTGGTCAATGAATGGTAGTGGAAAATGATCTTTTAATGTGGCTTTGTTTAATTCCTGATAGTTTACACATACCCTCCACTTTTCATTTTTCTTTGGTACTATTACCAATGGAGAAACCCATCGACTATCTGAAATAGGATAGATGAACCCAATGTTAAGTAATTTTTGCAGTTCTTCTTTCACTATTTCTTTCATCATGGGATTCATTCGTCTGTGAGGTTGCCTTACTGGTTTGATTTGATCATCTGTATAGATGTGGTGGATACATGTGTTGGGATGGATTCCTTGCATGTTAGTATAATCCCAAGCAAAAGCTTTTGAATATTTTTGTAATAATGAAATTACCTCTTGTTCTTGTGATGACTGCAACTGGTTTCCAATGTTCAAATGTTTTCCAGGATATATCTCAATTGTTTTTGTTGTTGGATTGGAGATTGTGTTTACAGGAAAGATGTCTATAAAAGAATTTCGCAAAGTTTGAACAGTACAAGTTTCCTGAAAACATTGATTCAAAAGATTACTTGCAGCTTCATATTGAACCTCTCTAAGCTGCTCTGAAATGTTTGGTTCTGAGATGAAAAGATCCATTAAATCTTCATTTTTTTCTTCTTCTCTAAGGTCAAATAATTGATTTATACTTAAAATTGATTTAGTAGTTGTTCTTGAGTTTCAAGTATTGATTCTAAATAAGATGATTGTGCAGGTGAATAAAGAGCAATGTGTTTTCTTTCATCTCCATGTGAAATAATCATGCTTCCTGATCTGCATCCTATAAAGGCATCAGCTGTGGCTAGCCATGGTCTGCCTAAGATTAGAGGATGTCCTCCAAAATTTGTTTTTGGTTGCAAGATAAGTAAGTCAACAAGATACTCCCATGAATCCAAAGAGACTATGATATCTTCTAGTATTCCTTCTGGGACAACTTTAGATCTATCTGCTAATTCTAGAATTGTAGAAGTTGATCTAATGTTGTTTAAATGCAGATTTTTCATTGTCTCCATAGTCATTACATTTATAGCTGCTCCCAAGTCGATTAATGTATTTGGTACTGAGAAATTATTTATTGAGATAGTAACCATAGGGATACCAGGATCAATATATTTCTCTACAATGGTTTGTGTTGACATGAGGCTTGCTAATTTGCCAATGACTTGGATTGTAGTAGGATCCTTCTTATTTTTACTAGTTTTCTTAATGCATAATTCATTTATTGTTTTAGCATATATTTGTATCTCCTTAATTGCGTTTAATAAAGGAATTTTTACATAAGCATTTTTCAATTCATCTAAAATATCAAATTCAGGAAGGGTCATTTCTTTTTGTTGCTCTATTAACCTCTCAGGATAAGGTGGTGTTTGAGTTATAATGGTTTTTCCTTTCTGAATTTGTGTTTCAGATTGTGATGTTTCAGGTGGTTCCCCTTGTTCGATTGGCTCTTCTATGATTGGCAGAGAATCCTTTTTAATCACCTTTCCAGGCCTTAAATGGACATCATTTATAGGAAGAATAGAATATGTTGGAAAATATGTTGCTTCCTCTACAGTGTATGCAAACTTATCCACTTTATTGTTCAGATTTGCCATTGTTTTGGCTGGTAATTGAGTTGGTCTAGGTTGGTTTGAGAGTAGCTGTAACTGTTGTGGTTGTGTCAACAATGGTGGAGGATTCTGCTGCGGAAATGGCATGGATTGTGGATATGCAGAATTTTGTTGTGGAAATGGCATGGACTGTGGATATTGTGGATATGAAAATGGCTGTTGATATTGTTGCTGGTATTGTTGTTGATACTGTTGAGGTGGCTAGTTTCCATAACCATATCCTCTCCATTCTTGTGTAGGTTGGTGTGGATATTGTTGTGGAGGCTAAGCTTGCCATGGCATTGGAGGATTCCAAGGATTGTGAGGCGGATAGGGATAGTTTTTTTGAGGGAATTGTTGCGGACTTTTGTTGAGGCAACAACCTAGGTTGTCATGGTCTTCGTGGTGCCACATAATAGAAACCTTCTATTCCTCGCACTTCTTCCATTGAGTTCATTTTCAATTCTTTCAATCTTAGACAGTTTTCCGTTGAATGATTTTTTGTACAAAGACCACATACTTGAATACTATCCAAAGGACATTCTCTTAATGGATGTTTCTTTCTACATTTGGAACAAAAGATTGCTAGAGCTTTTTCTTGTTCTTCCTTCTTCTTATTTGCCTTTAGAACATCTACATGTGTTCCTAATGTACTTAGGAGGTCAGTTTTGAAGTTTTCCAATAAGCTTCCTATTTCCACTCTTGTTATCCCTCTTGCTGCTGACTTTGCTGCTTTTGAACTCCCTTCTCTCTTTCCAATTTTTGATCTTCCTCTAGAATATTTTTGACATAGTTCAATAATTTCTTCGAATGGCAGGTTTGAAATATCTCCTTTACCCATCACATTCAGAATGTCAAGGTATTCATCTCTTACACCCTTGAGAAATATTGTTTGAATGGTTTCCTGATTTTCCAAGTATTCTTCTAAACTTTCATCTTCTTGTTGTGTCATTCTGAAAACATCTTCCTTTGAGTCCCTATATCTACAATAAGCTTGATATGTTTTAAGGAAGACTGATCTCATATCATCCCAAGAAGCTATTGTTTGCTCTCCTAAACCCATGAACCATTTTAAAGCTATTGCTTTTAATGCAGTAGGAAAAAGACGAAGTTTGTGTATGTCATCAGTGTATCCATATGTTCTACATAGAATATCAAATTCAAACATGAAAGCATCAGGATCTTCCATTGACATTCCATAAAAATTTGGCAATACAGAAGGTGGAATATATTTTCATTTTCACCTCTTCTCCTAATATCGCACTTGTATCCACTATTGGAAATCCAAAGGTAGTTTCTTGATCACCACCATCTTCTTGTCTTTTTCGATCATTTTATGTCTTTCTATCATTTTCTCATTTTGCCTCTTTCTCTCTTTGTCTTCTCCATTCTCTTTGTTGTCTCTCATATCCAATTCATTGTTCAAGAGTAATAATAACAGATCCATGTCCCTCTTCTGCCATTGGTTTAGTTGTTTCAATTTTAATTGGAGATTCAGGTTGTTCAAAGACAGGTTGTTTTTCTTTAGTAGTTTCTTTTGTTTTCCTGAAGTTGATAGTTGTTTTCGTTTTGCTTCCCAAGCTAACAAAGTTTTCCTCTCAATTAAAGTTAATCTTTGTCCAGTTCTTTATTTTTCTTCCAATTCCTCAATTGTTGGATTACCAGTAACTGGGGTTTTTGATGATCCTATCTCTACTTGTGGGGTGTTTTTAACAAATCTACCTTGAGGATCTCTATATCTAGGCATAAAGAAACATAACTAAAAGGGATGTAACTAATGTTTTTGTTTTTTTTAGAAAAGTTTGAAAGTTATCTTCCTAATGACTATGTCGATATTTGCCTCCCCGGAAACGGTGCCAAAATGTTGAGCTAATTTATTTACCGAAATTAACACAAATATTTCTTATCAATCCGGGTTTGTAATACTTAGAAGAAAGTTCACTATATGTGAATATCATATGTAATCAAACTTTGAAACATAATTTTTTCAAAAACTAAAGAAATACATATGAGAATTCCAATTCAATTTGTTTGAAAAGAGGAAAAGCTGAAATGGTTCTTAACTTCAGAAGTTCAATTCTTCCTCAATTACTACTTAATGAACAGAAATTGAAACTAATAACTTAAGATGGATAAATCATTAATGAAAGAAGGCTCCTAAATTAAGAGACACTTAATATGTTTCATCATAATTCATTCACCTTAATGCCAAAAATACATAAGAAAACTACTTGCATGCATCAAAGGAAACTAGTTACAATTCACCAAATTAACAGGAGTGTTCAACTTGAACACTTTGTTTTTCCAACTTAATAAAAATATGAATAAGCTAAGATATAATGAAATCAATCACCATACATTAATCATAAATCAATCTAAAATAAAGCATGGAAACTAGTTCTACAATAACTAGATTACAGGAAATAAAACTAGTTTAAACAAGGAAGTGTACTTAGCTTGGAGTGGGGGCCCTCCACCCTTGCTTTGCACGCTTTGAAGATTGATATCAGAAGCTCAAATTCAGTCACATATCCATATTATTGAACAGCAAAATAGTAATAGAACAATTCTTCAAATTAGCTCTCCAATCGAAAAGTGTCTCAGCATGAAATTATAAAAAGTCAATACATAAGCCATCAAAGTCTTGGCTTTTAAATAGAAGCATTATGGAACAAACTGATCTATAATCATTCCAACAAACACATCTACTCATATCCATCTATCTAAGTCGAATTCATCAATCCCATCCCAAGAGATATGGTCAATCCCATAGAATCTCAAAACTACCATATTTCTATAGGATTTCTGAATGACTAGTCATGATTGACTAGCACTAAATGGAACTAATAAAGCTTGTTTTGTTCGAACTAAGCATATTTGGCTTACTCTTAGTTCCCAAGCTGTCCATCCATGCATCCAATATGTGCCCAAGTGTCCTACCACCATATCAACCATATAGCTATTACGGGAATTTCTGAATTTGTCAATTTTTTCACTTAAAACCAAGTTTTCATAAAAACTTTAGAATTTGAAAAATTAAAATTAAATACCTGAATGGATATGGAATACATCAAAATGGGATGGATAAAGTGAAAAATGGATGGAAAATAGATGGATTAGTAAGTTTCCTGGAGCAAAAACAAGACCAAAATCGAGGGCCAACAAAGATTGGTACTATGGGATACAAATTGGAGCTTCCTGCAACTTCTCTAGTGTACCCAATTTTCCATGTTTCATGTTTAAAGAAGGTTATAAGTGACAAGCTACCAGTTAAAACAATATTACTAGAACTTGATGAGGAATGAAATATTATATTGGAACTAGAAGTGGTCACAGAAAAAAGAACTCGATAGCTACGAAATCGATCAGTTTTGGAATATCTCATCAAGTGGGAGAACTTATCCGCTAAAGATTCCACATGGGAGGATAAGAATTTTATATAGAAGCATCTAGAACAACTCAAGCATTGAGGACAACACTTTTTTGAAGGAGAGGGACATGTTAGATCCCTATAATATTAGTGATTCTCCCATAACTATTGTCGTTGTGTCCCTTATTATTATTGTTGTGCGCCTATTGTCCCCATATTGTTATTATTGTGCCCCATATAATACCTCTATTTTTATTTTTGTGCGTTTATATTATTATTGTTAGGTCGGCTTGGTTATATTGTGACCCCTTAGACTCCTATATATAAAAAGAAGGTTTTGTCATTTGAATCATCTAAGAATTGTTCATTTGTGTAATGTAAAGGAGGTTTCCCCTTTGAAGAGGCTTATTTCTAAGGTGTTGATTTATCTTTCCTATGTTTTTTAAGTTGGTTTCGTAACAAGAGTCGTGAATACCTCCATGGATTTCTTGAAGAGCACAGTGCAATCCACCATCGCGACATCCACTACTGTGATTCGATCCTTCACAACAGATTCACGCTATTCTTTGACCTCTGGTAGAGTTGAAGGTTGTGACTTCAATTCTAACTCTGTGATTTCCATATTCAGTTCAAACTGAACCTTGGCCACTTCTGTCTTGGCATCAAGCACACCTACATATAGCTTCCTAATATTTTTCTCTAATTTTTCTTCATCTGAGATATGCAATTTAGGGACTCTTCTCCATGCCTCGCCTACCACGGCTGCAAGCTGGTTGTTCTGCACCTAAACCTTCTTCTCGGCCACTAGCACTACTAATTTTTCCACCAACATCTATTCATTTTTTACTTTGTATTCACTGATCAGGCTGACCACACGATGCTCCCAGTCCTTAACTTTTGCTAACACACCTACTTGCAGTGTGTGAAGAAACTCACTGGGGAGCATGGCCATGTTAAGGCCAATATTCTTCAAAGTGCTAAGAGTAGCCTTGCCAGCAACTGTCTTTGCTCTCAAATATCCATCAAGCAGTGTGATTGCTTGAAGATCCAATGACCGAACCATCTCTGCTACTTGAGTGGTCCCCGGTGCCAAGCTAGTTGATGTCGTGTTGCTCTATCCCACACTGGCCTAGATTCTCATTGTCTGGATCTGCATCTAGCACAGATCCTTTTGGATGGTGCTCAGTGCCTACTTTATCTACTACTCAAACTACTGTAGCAATTTTACTATTGTATGTCGCACCTTGTCTCCAATTTCATCCAAGTCATCATCTGTCAAAGTAATTGGATTTGTGATGACTTTGTGGCTCTCTTCTTCTTTCGTGGTCGTTCCTTTTCCTACTCCCTGTACTGCTTTACTCAGAAGGGAGCCCTTTGCTGCTGATCACCATTGCCTTGATCTAACTGGAATTCCTCCTCCATTTGGGGCGAAGGGGAATTTTGAATTATTTCAGATCCGTGCTCTTCCTGTTCTACCTATTCCTTCATGGCATGCTCTTCTTCTACATGGGCCTTCACCTTGACTTCTTTCTTCCTCTTCTCGGCTAAATCCTAAACCTTCTGTCTCACCGCTTCCTTTTTATTCTTTTCAGTGGACTTGCTAGTCACGGGGGCCACATCAGATTTGGAATGCCACTCTGTTGGCTAGTGCTTCATGACCCCTCCAATAGCGTCATCAATATCAAGGTAGGTCAGGTCGAACCACTTTTTTTCGGATCCTTTCGTGCCTAAATATACGCATGATGGAAGTCCGCTTTGAAATCTGCGTACCCTGGAAGTTGTTCAAACACAGTTGGTGACAACCACGGTTTCTGGTTGATGGCCATGCGAATGCTCACCTTGATCAGCACCCAAAAGACTTTGCTCTCTATAACCTATGCATCCTCCTTCGTGGCCTAAAGAGATTCAAATTTCGTGGCTTCAGGTAAATCATTCTCCATTGGAGGAAACTGGGTGTCCTCCAGCAAATCCCACGCAACGAGCACTATTGAAAGCAACAACCAGGAATAGTGGAATGTCTTATTGTCATTCAGTGCCTCTCAGCAGTTTGCGATGAACTCACTACATAGGTAGCTTGCCCAGTTGAGCTATACACTCTCCACACACTGTGCTGCCAATGAAACCACTAGTGTTGGCACCTCGTCCACGTGACACTTTCTCGTAACCTTGTGATCCAAATTTAAATAGAATGCAACAAATTATAGATATAACCATTAATACAAACATGCAGCAGAAATAATACTTCATTTCATTAATGTAAAAAACTGAAATATGCTTTCAAAGAGAAATGGAAATAAGCCAGCTAGGGCAATGGTAGCTTATCTCTTAGAAGAGATGTGGCAGCTACATGCCTCTAAACTATCTTAGAATGAGGCTCAAATGCCTATTTATTGTTGAGAAATAATGGAAAATCCTAAACATCCAAAACCCTAACCCCAAGAGATGAAACACCAAACTATGGGCCCCGTTTTGGGTAAATTGGTACATCCACTTCCCAAGGTCATAACTTTGGCATACGATCTTTGTTTCACACGCAGAATACCTCGTTAGAAAGATCTATCCGAGGACTACAACTTTGGGATGAGAAAAATTAATCCATGGACCCATGTTGCTCCAGGATTTCCCAAATAATGTCATTTAGGGCCTGAAAATGGCTCTCTAAGTTCAGGACCTGAAAAAATGCTAAAAATAGTACATTGTGCTACAAATAAGGAAACTGAAAAACTAAAAGAGACAGTTGTGGGGGTCCAAGTGGGATAGGTGGGTGGCCACCAACATCCGCCTGGATCATTCCTCCCCCCTTAGGAAGCAATGGTACCCATTGCGTTGAGTTCTTCCATGAGATGAGGAAACTTCTGTTGAACTTGGTCCATGGTAAGTTGTTCTACAATCTCTGATGTGTCTAATAATAGTGGGAAGCATGGAAGAGGGTAGTCCATGTTGAACACTTGGTTCAAGTGAAGGAATGGGGGAATGTTTTGCTCCAAATCATTTTCTCCCCCAGCCTTGGTACTGGTGTAAGGACCATGTCGGTGTGGTCTAAGCTTCTGATGGGCTCTTGTAAGGCATTGTTTCTGTAGATGCAACCAGACTTTGTTGCCCACTTGAAACTTGTGTGGTACCTGATGCTGATCATGTTGCTGTTTGTACTTTTCATTTTCCATAATGGAGTGGCGATAGATTGGCCCATTGGGTAGAGGTGCTCCAGAGGTCAGATTGGAGGAATTCTTGACCTGACAATGCAACAGTACCACTGTGGGTGAGGAGAAGATGGCGATGTCTTCTTTCATGACCGTATCCATATTATGTTGTTTCCTGGAGGAACCCTTCACTGGGGTCATGGATGTGGCTACAATCGTCCCCTTACTTTAAGGGTGAACCAAACATAAAATAAATTTCCTAGTATGGGAGATGATCTTACTGCCTTTCTTAGCAGAGATCAAAGAAGTGGAAGTAGGTGGGGCTACCTATGGTATCCTGTATAATATATTACACAAAGAAATAATAATAATGTGAGGCCTTGACTCATACACAGCATGTCGCCTCCATAAGTATGGTTGGCCTAATAAGGCATAACAAACATTAAGTGGTACAACATGACACAATACCTCATCTGTGAAGGGCTTGTTGTTGTAGGGAAGGCGGCACTGCTAGCGGACTTGAATATCTCGTCCTTGGTGAAACCACCTGATGTTGTATGGTTGCGGGTGTGGTATGGTTGGTAGTCCCAGCTGCTTCATGACCTCTGTTGAAATGAGGTTCTTTAGGATCCCACTCTCAACAATGAATTGCAGCGATGAACCCTTCACCCACATCTGTGAGTGGAAAATACACTCCCCCTACTCTGGATCATCAGGCTCATTCTTCTATACCTTAGTGGTCACAACAATGGCACTAGGCATCACATCAATGATTTGCTTCCCTTTATCATTCCCCTTGTCAGTTTCTAAATCAGGGTCAGAACATGCATTTGATTCTGAAGCCTTCAACTCAGCCACCAGTGACTGCTTGGTCCGACATTCACTTGTGTTATGAGTGGGGCTCTTATGGAACTCACACCACTTTCTTGTGTCCCTCTTTGACTTCGTGGTGTTGTTCTTTTATTGGGGCTTCGATGGGTTGTCCTGGATCACCCCGCGTTGGCTTTGTCCTTTGTTCTTTGGATTCACAAATCCAAAGTCTCACGTCTTTTGTTTAAACTTCTGCTTGATATTGACAGCATATCAGTATGTCGTACCAAGCAAGGAGATGTTCAGGAAATCCATATCATCCTCAATGTACCTGTGTAGGAAGTTTTGGTATTTGAGTACCAAATACAACTTAGAATCCTTGATACATAACTTTATGCAAAGGGTATGAAAAATATTGGTGAACTCTGGCACGTCTTGGCCCCTTCCCTACCGCATCGTGGTCTACTTTATGTATTTATCCTCATAGCTTTTTATAGGGTAGTGCTACTCCTTGAGGGCATCTTGGAATTAATTCCAAGTGGACGTGGCTGAAAATAATGAGCCCGTACTTTCATCCTTCTACTCACTGTAGGTTTCCCACTAGTCCTTAACATGGGGGGCTTCATTGAGAAGTGAAAAAGTGATATTTTCCCGACTGGAATAATCATGAACAGAAAAATAATCATCTAGAATATTTAACCATTTATCTATGACATCTGCGTCTATCTAACCCTTGAATATGGGGATTTATAAGTTAACTTGTACCTTAAAGGGTGCACCATTTCAAGCGTAGCTGTTGGAAGCAGATGTGTCACCCCTGGGTAGCCGTTGAAGGATCTAAGCAAAGTTTTCCATCATAACATTCCTTTGTTGCTCGAGGGCTTCTTTGAGCAAGATTTTGATAGAATCTCCTACCCCCTCATCTTTCTTTTCATCCACCATGGGAGGCCGTTGGGATTTTCAAGCCTGTTCTTGCAAAGTTTCGACTAGTTCAAGCCCTAACTCCTTATATCCTGACCTCGTTGGGGACATGCAAAGAAAAACAAAGAAAGAGCAGATCGCTCTGATATCACTGATTCAAATTTAAACAGGAATGCAACAAATTACAAATATAACCATAAATACAGAGATACAAGATAAATAATACTTCATTTCATTAATGTAAAATACTGAAATACGCATGCAAACAGAAATGGAAATAAACCAGCTAGGGCAATGGTAGTTTATCTCTGAGAAGAGATGTGGCTACTAAATGCCTCTAAACTATCTTACAATTAGGCTCGAAGGCCTATTTATTGTTGAGAAACAATGGAAAACCCTAAACGTCCAATACCCTAACCTAGGAGATGAAACGCCAAACTATGGGCCCTGTTTTGGGTAAATTGGTATATCAACTTCTCGGGGTCGTAACTTTGGCATATGATCTTCATTTGATGCAAACAATACCACGTTACAAATATCTATCCAAGAACTACAACTTTGGGATCATAGATATTGGTCCACTGACCCATGCTGGTCCCATTTTTCCCAAAAAACATCGTTTAAGGGCTCAAAATGGCTCTGGAAGTTCAAGACCCGAAAAACTGCTAAAAATAGTAAATTGTCCTACAAATAAGGAAACTAAAAAACTGAAAGAGATAGCTGTGGGGGTTCAAGTGGCCACCAACATCCACCTGGATCGCCTTGCCATCTAGAATCTATATGGAAACCTTGACCGCGAGGTCAGTAATTGAAGTAATTGTATACTCACATGACTTCTTCAAAAGTTTAAATGTATCCTTCATCTTCTCAGTGAGGTTGCACTCGCTCGTCTTTCAGCCAAACGCCTTGGCCGGATTTAACCAGAGTGTGGCAATAGCATGATTCGATGGATTAGTATATCGGTGATGGGGATTGGTGTGTTTAGCCACAAACACCCGTCATGCACTAGGAACAACAACTACTTAATGAAGATCAAGTTTATCTTTAAACAATGGTAGTGGGGCACCCACAACAGGTTCAACAACCCTGACTTGTTTACTTCCTGAATCCATTCCACAGGCTCCAACACGATGACACCTGACTCTTTGTAGAAGATCCTCTGCATGAAGGTGTTGGTAGCCAGGTGGGGGAACTGCTCATGGTCCGTCAAATCCCATTCTTCTAGATTCAAGTGTGGGATCTACGCCAATCATGAACCCTCCAAGGTGATTTTATCCAGCAACATAGGTGTGTTGAGGAGGAATTGTCCTACATCTGGGTCCTTTGGGACCTTCACTTTTCTCTTGCATGGAGGGATATACTCTAACAACTTAGATATAGGGTCCAACCCCTCAATGTCTATATCCTTCACACCCTCCTCAGCCTCCAAGTCCACCACTTTCCCCTTCTCCATTGCGCTCGACCTTTCTTTCCTCTAGGCCTGTATAATGGCATGCTTCCTCAGTGACTCCTGCACCAGCACAAGATTCTTTTGCTTATCTTTCTTTGGTTTGGGGATCCCCCTCACTGGCATAGGCTTTGACCTAGGCGACCTCAGCACCGTAGGCACTGCGGTTGGAACCTCCATACTCACAACCTCTGTAGCAGCTCCATCAGAGGCAATAACTTCCCCAATACTAGCGGTCTCTGCTAGTGTGGAAATTATATTGTGGATAACCTGTTGGGTGTCTTTAGGTAACTTCTCAAACACAGAAGAAATGACCAAATATGCGTAAAATTGAGGATTCATAAACACTCGACAGCTCAACGCAGAATTTCTAAAAATGTAAGGTGTTTTTCGCTAGATGGCCACACGTAATTTATAGGCGTATTCGAATTCAAATTCAATTGTTCACCCAAAAATCCATCCATAAATGCTATATTGGCGGCAGATTTCCAAATATTTCACTCTTAAATTTATCCCTAAATGTCACCCCCCGCTCCTCTTAACCGTCTCCTCATTTTTAAATCATGAATAGTGACAGTAACAATCACTTTTTGGCTACGCTACGCAGTCTCTATTTCTAGCACAGCTCCCTTCGTGCTTCTTCTGGTATTGTGACACCCTATATTTCACGCAAAGCCCCTATCGCGTAGCTCTACACATCGGGCAATGTAGTTTATAGTCTCGCAACTCTTTCAGCTATTTAGAGTGCTAAGACTATACTAGCATCATGTAGGCATTTGGTTGGATCCCTGGTGTAGGGTTTCAATCAGCTTCCATTTATCTTTCCTAGAAATTGATCTCCATTCAATTTCACAAGCTGAACTTCTCCACCATCGGTAATCTCTTTGATAACATATGGCCCCAGACAATGCATCTGAAATTTTCCTAGAAACTTATCAAACTTACTGTCATATAATAAAACTAAATCATTTATCTTGAAGGTGCACAGTTTGATGTGCCGATCATGCCATGCCTCTTCACATTCCTTCATAACATATTAATGTAATTGAGCCAAAAATATATCTTCCTCAAGCTCTCCTATCTGCACCAGCCGCTTTTCTAAGGCTCCTCAGTTTTTCATTCATGTGAATGTTGTTATGCGTAGACTAGGCACAATGTACTCCGTAGACATCACAGCCTCTACACCATAGACTAGCCTAAAAGGTGCCTGACGAGTAAGATTTTTACAAGTAGTTCTGTAAGCACATAATATTTTTGGTACACATACATCCCAATCATTCCTCTCCACATTGCAAACCTTTGTCAGTGCATTCTCCAATATCTTATCAAACGCTTCAACCGTCACATTGGCCTGAGGATGATATGGTGTACTCTTCTAATGATAAACTTGGAATGCTTATGTCAAGGCGCTAATCGTTTCATTAATGAAATGCGTACCATGATCACTCATCAAAATCTTCGGCCAACCGAGCCTGGTCAACACATGTTCAAATAAGAACTTAGCTATTGTTGCCCTTGTACAGTCCTCCATAGGCTATGCCTCCGCCCATCTAGTCAGATACTAAGTCATGGTGATGATGTACCACACACCTATCTTCTTGCTTTGAGGTTGAATCGATCCTACAAAATCAATTGCCCATTTTTCAAATGATTGTAATGATACATGCAGATTCAGAGGCAACTCATCCCTCTGTGATGGTCTGCCGGTTCTTTGACATGCATCACACGCCCTACAATATGCTTTGGAATCCTTATTCAACGTTGGCCACCATAACCGATGCGTAAAATGTTTTGTGTTGTTTCTTTTCCTGCATAATGGCCTCCCAAATCTCCTCCATGAGCTTTAGCTATGACACTGTTTCATTCAAAATCAGGCACATAGCCTCGCATTATCTCGTCCGAGCCCATATTATACAAATGGCCTGCTATAACAGAAAATTCTGTCACACACACCATCAATTCCTTCTTATGTTGACTAGTGTATCCTTCTGGAGTCGTTCTTGTAGTCGAAGATTGGATAATGTTTGTAAAGTGATTATCTGCTATGTGCACCACAAAGATATGTGCATCAAGGAGCTCCTCCTCGAAATTGGTAGGAGGCTCTCCTGTTTCAATGCGCGGCAGATGGTATGGCCCTGCATTCAATGGTCCTGACTTTACAATCACCTCGAAATCATATTCCTGAAACAATAGTAACCATATGCATATTCCTCCTCCCCCCCCCCCCCCGCAACACAGGCTTGTTAACTAGGTATTTTAATGTAGAATGGTCTGTATACATCTTAAAGTGTTTGCCTAGAAGGTAATGTTTGAACTTCTAGAGTGTGTATACTATAGCTAACCCTTTGCGCTTTGTCATTGAATAATTATTTTCATCCTTAGACAACTTCCTCCTTTCAAATGCTATAGGGTGATCTAATTCTCCTTCTCCAACCTGTGTTAGCTCTACTCCTAGTGCAATACATGAAGTGTCCACATGCACATGAAATTCCTTCTTCCAATCTATGAAGACTAGGATCGCCGCGGTGACCAATTTTTCCCTCACTACATCCAAACTCCACTGGCATTCTTCATCCCAATAGAATGTAGCATCCTTCTCTAATATATTTTCCATTAGAACGGTAATCTGGGCATAACTCTTGATGAACTTCCAATAGTATACAGTATGACCCAGTGTTGCACGCAGCTGTTTAACACTTCTTAGTGCCTCCAAATTAATTATAACCACGATCTTAGCAAGGTCCACCATTAATCCTCATCTGCATACCACATGACCCAACAAGATTCTGAAAGCAACACAGAACAAACATTTCTTTAATTTCAGCACGATCTTATACCTTCAGCATGTATCAAACATCAAGCGCAAACTAGCTACATGGTGCTTCACCAGTCCAGTCATTGTCCAATCGTCAAAGTATACATCCAGAAATTTGTGAATGTGCTCTTTGAATGACGTGACTAAGCGCGAGAAGAATGTCGGTGCATTATTGATCCCAAAAGGCATTTCCATATACTAGAAGCATCCCCACTCAGTTGCGAAGGTCGTCTTACTCCTATCTTCTGGCACGATCTTTATCTGATGGTATCTAGAGAACCCATCAGTGAACGAAGAGGCCTCCTGCCCGTGGACATTATCTAATACCTTGTCTATGAATAGAGTTCGGAAGGATCATGAATGCAGAGGTCATTGAGCTTCCTGAGATCTATGCAAATTCTAATTTCATCATTTTTGCCTCTTTTCCTGAACTACCATTGGACTCACCCAATCAGATTCCTCCACTAGTTCAATAATACATGTTGCAAGCATCTTGTCCAACTCTAGATGGACCTTTTCCTTGTATTTGGGATTAAGGTGATATGCCCTCTGCTTAACAGGCTTCACATCTGGTTTTAAAGTTATTTTCATCATTCCAAAATTGTCGATGATGCCTTTCAAGTCTGAAACATTTGTGGGAAACAAATCTTGATATTCACAGACAACTCAGTGACCTTGTCCGCCATAGCCTCATTCCAATAGTCCCTTATCTTCACAAACTTAGGCTCCGCTTCTGTGTCAATATTCACCTGTGTAGTCTTTAGTGGCATGGTGATATCTGGATTCTTTATTTGTGGTCCCTCATCTTTGTGGTAACCTTCTTCCTCTGGGATATTAATGTTCCATGGATCCTCATCTTCTTCTTTAGCAGTCACATTGTAGCACTCCAGCGCATGGCATAGCTGGGTGGTCCAATTTTCTTGAATCGGATCCAAGGGGTCCTACGGTAGTCTGAAGATCACTGCCTTGACCTCCTACAATTCCTCATCATTTCATTTGAATCCATCCTCAAAGTTGAATGTCAACAAAAATCCCTGTCTCAAAATATCCCACTCGTCAATTCCAAGGTGGAGCTCTATTTCCAGGTACCAATTCATCGATATTACATTGAAAGTGTGATAGAATAAATGAACCCACTCTGGTTACGGCTCCGTTCCATAAGTGTCAGTCTATTTTTCTAAGTGATCATGCAGATCATTCCTCCCATCATATTTCTCTGTTAGTCGTACTTTTAGCTGACCAAACCGCAACCTCATCATTTTTCTATATTCGCGCCATCCCTCAAAACTATCTTTATGCATACCCCACCATCTTGCGTGCATAGCACCAAATCTAGTTCTTGGAAGTGATGCCTCTCAGGCACTTCCCTTTCAAATGCATCCAAAAATTTATCTATGTCAGTTAGACCATCATAATAAGGAAAACTCCTAACCTCTGACGATACACAGTGTAGTGGTTTAGTCATAATGTTATAGCGCATTGTAGATACTTCATGCAACCTATTTTGTCAGTGCTCCATCTCTTCATCTGAATCTGATGTACAAGAACTTTTGTAGTCCCATGAAATGTGTCCATCAGTTATCAGATTAATCCAATATTAATCTCATGATGTTATTTTTAAATCTGGTCGAGATCATCATTTCTTTCCTCATAATCACAGATCGGTTCAGAATAGCACAGTCCTTCTGTAGGGTCCAAAGGTACTACCACGCGGAGCAATTTTCTTTCAAATGACATCATCTAATTTTTCAGATTGATTACTCCATTCATGTCGATAATCCAATCAATCCCAAGGAGCATCGGGTATGGATTGTTGTCATCCACAATCTCTATCACTTCAAAATCAGTCAATGCACTTGTGCCTTCAATGTCTACTATCACTCCCTGCAATCTTCCCATGGGGATAATTTTCTATTGATTTTCCATTCTTAATTAAATCGAATACCACTATATTTTAGGTCTCCCCATCCTCTCCCATGTCTGTTTAGGAAAAACATTCGAATCCGACCCAACATCTAGAATAACTTGGTCCATTTCATATTCTCCTATTTGCGTAGTAAGCCTCATCTCATGCCCTATTCTTACCTTATGCTTACCACTTTTTCTAACTACACGAGTTCCTTCAGGAGTATTTTCTTTACTGACACACCTATTTATCAACTCCTGTAATCCTTTGATGGCCTTGCTATCGCACAACAACTTCATATAGGTTTCCAAGAATGTAGTAAGCATGGAGGGGTCCATTTCTTCAGACAGCTTATCCTAACTTCCTTAGGTAGAGGCCTCAATGAAGATTTTATTCACTTTAATGAATGTTTCTTTCGCATGCTCGAAATTAAACCCAACTTATTTTTCTGGAGCCTTGCAGACCCATCCACTTTCTTCAGCCTGTTTTACTTTATCCTCCCCAGTTGTCATTCCACTTCACAATACGATATTCATATTAGGATATTCTTCACGGGGTTCAGCCCTCATCATCTGTAGGTTTTGGGTAGGCTATTGAGATTGCACCCTCTTCTCTTACATCTTAGCTATCAATACAGGACAATCTTCTATCGCGTGATCAAACTAAGTACGATATCAGCACGACAGGCATGCCACGCTTGTAAACTCCCCTATGTAGTGTCCTGGAACTCCATAATTGTAACAAATGACTTGTCCCCAACCTCTACCAAGTCCTCCTTCTCCTCAGACTCGTTTGCGCCCCTAATATCCCTCACGCACTCCCCCAACGCCTTGATCCGAAGGCCGAGTCTCTATCTGCATTCGATACACAGGTGTTCTTTCCATCATCAGCTCATAGCTGTGGTAGTTACGCTCATCGTGGCCCATCGATTTGCAAAAGTTGCAGAAGAGTTGTTGCAGTGTGTACACAAATTTCTACAGCAAGTGACAATTTTTTCTTACATGTTTTCTAGCTACCTCACAGATAGCACACCATAACATGGGCCCTGCACTTGACCCTCTTTGAGCTTCTAACCTTAGAGGCATTGGCTCGCCTCCTGCAACATAATTCGTGAGGAAAGGGCAATGATCTTTATCATGCCCCTAACACTTACATTTTAGGCACCAAACTTCTTTGTGCACCTCTGGCTGAGCCACTCTATCCTTCTTTAGGCTTTGAAACTCTACGCAAAGATTCTCCAACTCTGTGTGAATCTACTAAACTCCTAAAGCAGTATATTGAATTGGTGTCTCATGCAACCTCATCACAATTTCCAGGGCTTTCGCCTGGGTCCCAATCTTCTACTGTGATAAGGCAACCAATAGGTGGGGCAGGAGCAAAGGTAAAAACCATTTGTGGTGCTGCCCATCTGTAAGATTCATGTTAGCTTTGCGAATCTGAAAATTCATTCTCTGTTCCAGCTCCAGGGTGTTTCGCTAGGCCTCATCATGGTTTCCTTCAATCCAATGATTGATTGTGACTCAGACTTGGGCCTACTAAATTCCTTATTCAGCGCGGTCTCAGTGTCCACCAATGATGCCATTAGATTATCAGTGCAGTACTTAATGTATCATGTCAATGCGCGATCTTGTAGAGTTGTAACCAACTGTGCTTTCTTCATATGATCATCTGTCATATTCTGGGTTGTCCAGACGGCCTTTTATGAACCAAAACTGGTCTGGGTCCTCATTTCCCAAGCCTTTGAAAATGGGTACCTTCATTATATTCGACATATTGAATGGTGGCAGGGGTGGCAGGGGTGGCGGTGGTGTGGGTGAAGGTGTATGTTGTGGAGGTGAAGGTGGAGGTGATGTGGATGGATGAGGTATTCGAGAAAAACCTTGCCTTATTAACTAGACAACGCTCTACGGTGAAGCCTATGCTGCTCCTTTGTCGTCACTCAGAGGAGGTTCAATTAGCGGGCTATATTCAGGGCTTGTCCTCCTTCTATCCTTGAATAAATTTCCACTTCGTGTAGCTCCAAACACCAAGGTAATTCCATAACCCGCTTTACACACAAGAGCATCTTAATCCAAGTATTCAAATATCATAAATACCTAGCTTGCAGTCCCTTGAAGAAGCATCTCTTTGCTTCATTATAGATAATTGAGGTATCGACTGTGAATTATATCACAAACCCTCCTATGACACGATCAATCCAGTGATCCACAATGCATGTGATCTTATCTTCAGAGGCTTCTAACCTCCACACTAGCTCTGAGGTCCACACTATTAGACTGCCAAGCCTCCACCTTCCTTGGTTGTCTGCCAATTTAGTGATCCACTTGTATAGCTCGATCAGGAAGAAACAAAAGAAAATTTCGTGTATCTTTGTGTACAGATACCTATCCAACCACTCTTCTTTTGTCAGGCACAGATTTCTGTTTTCTTACACTACGAATTCATGGATATTTCTATCCAACCACTCCTCAATTTCCTTCTTAGTTGGATTCTAGTGATGCAACATCACACATCTCCTTATGTAGATCTTGGTCCCAGCAAAAAAACCATTTATTGGCTTAGTGAATCCTGACCCAGGTTTAGAGCTAGTTTCGCCAAACAAACCCATACACTACTGGCCCTTTCGGCATCAATCCACGGAGAGGGGACTGAAGTCTCACCCGAAGCAGTATTGGGGGATGCTGGAACCAAGTTTCTACACCTAGAGATTAGTGTAGTGTTGTTTTGTGCCCTAAACATTCCTTCGCGTAAATTGATAAGCCCTTAGGGCTTATGATATAATTACCCTTAATTAGCTTCTATACCTCCGCGAACATTCATGATTATCTTTCGCGGACCCTTAAGAGGTGAATCAACTACTTTCGCGCCCCTGTGATTACTCTTAATCATGTATTTACCCAGATCAACCTAAATGTCAAGAACTTTAACATGTAATAAGATATGCTTCGTGTAAATAGTTAATATTAAGCGCATTCATAAAAACAAAATCAATTATGTAAAGTCGCACATAAGTGCATTATTGCTTCATAAACCCATCATTCATCATAGCATAAAAGCATACTCATTCATAACATAATTAAATAGATAGAAAACAGGATTTTCTGGACTAATCTCTTTATTAATACTTTAGTTCTTCTTATAGAATCAAGACTTCCCCTGCGCATTCAGCTGCAGGGGTCTGTGCACTCAGCTCCAGACTCTACTCTAAGTCTCCGCGCACACATCCGCAGAGCCTCTCCTCTACTGTAAGAATTCTTCAATTTTCTGCCTATTGACCCATTACATTCATCTTCATCATAAATCGTTATTTCTTAGACTCTCTAAGACTCTCCCACTTATACAATCCCATGGTCTGCGGAGCATGGGTAGATCTATAAAAGTCGACACGTCTTACATAAATGAAGGGTGAAACCCTTTATGACACTTTGCTATCTATGCGCTCCATGACCACAACTTATGGATACTTTACATTTTATTCAACAAAACTTGGGCTTTTGCCCCAAAATTGACCCTAGGGGACTGTGTCACAACAACTGTGAATGGGTGATAGTAATGAAAACTTACTAGTTTTTTGTCCCGAACCCCATTTTCCTTGTTATTTATTTTTTTAGTAGTCTTCCCTATTCTCTCAAAGGCCCATCCTGACCACCTATATCCACCTCCTTAGTACAAGTTGCAGCAGTCTCTTTTTTCCATTCAAATTATAATTAAATCGAGCATATCGATTCAAATTTGAGCCCTCAGTAGCCAAAGATTACCTTGTAGATATTTGGGAACTCCCCTCTTCACCCAATCCAACTGACATTCAATCAGGCTTCCTAATAGCCATGATGAGGTCCTTAGACATTCTACCCCTATGTCCATCATGATTAGGATAGTTAACCATAAAACTCCAAGTGTTATGACATTCTAAACATCTAAACATAATTCCCAGTAATCTGTCTTTTGACTCATAGAATAAGTGGCCCAGCATAAATAAATCATTACTGGTAAACCCCCTAACAAGTCAACTTCCACAAGAAACCAAGCATCCTGCCTATCCAACAATCTCATGCACACGTCATCCACATAATATAGTTTTCCAATCTTGCTTATTATTTCATGAATCACCACCTTCGTCCATAACTCGATAGGGGGACTATGAAGCTTTGCCCAGATTATCTTCATCTTGGGAACTTCCGACATCGGTTCAAAAACAACCTTCGAATTCTGCAGGACCAAAATTCCTCGTGCTTTAACCCAAGGTAAATATGTTACCTTATTATCATCCTCCTCCTCTAGGAAATGAAATCCAAACCACCCATTTACTAGAACGCTAATTTTTTGTCTATATCCTAGAAGTGAGGACTAGCTTTACTAGGACCATTCTTTTATTTGACCTATGATCATCCTTTTGAATTCCCATCCACCCTTAGTCTGGAAAAATTTTCCCAACACAAGTCGACCCCCAAAATTAACTTCTAAATCACATCCTGAGCCTTGATTGGTTTTTTTCTTTTGTCTTTTGTTTTCCTCTATTTAATCTCCTGGGTAATGTTTGGATCCTCTGGCCCAATCTCCCAATACCCAGAGACCTATCGTACCTACCCCAAATTATGATTATTATTGAGAGGTTCATAGGCCCATCTTTATAGAAAGAGTTGTCATCAAACTTTCACACTCTAGGATTCGTTTTACTTGATTTTATGAGACATCTCCTATTTTCCATGTCATTTTTAGTAGTGATTGTTATGTCAATAATACTCTTGATATCTAAATCCAGATCTCAATTTAGGGATTGACTCTCCATATTGTAGTGAATGTTGATTTAAATCAAACCTTCCTTGCTTTGCCGAAAAAAATAATAGTCCCAAAAATACTTGCTTTGTTGGCCACCTGAAAACCCGTCAAGGTAAGAGGTACAAACATGTTGGCAAGGAGATAGATGAAGGAGAATGATATTGGTGAACAAGATTCCATCTATTCAAGAAAAATAACCATAGGTTGTTAACATTGTCCAAAGGTGAGACATGATCAATCAGGTGACCAATCAGACAATCCAATATTTAACATTTGGACAAGTGATTGGCCCCACCACTTAGGTTTTCCTGGTAATAGCCTCTTTGGATAATAGGAACAACTTTTGTCGTTTATTTACCCCTCCTAACAAGATCCCAACTGATCCGATTGATTAGATTTATGGTCAAGGAAAAAGAAAGAAAAAGAATTAGAATCATATATGTAATTCGCAAATCCCAACCTTGATTTACTAGCCATATTTAGTCTACACCGGGCTTTAGGTTGAACATATCTGGTCACTCTTTACGAATTACTCTTCAATGTATAAGTCCTACCAACATCTAGACAACTCACTTTGTACCAATTGTAATCTTCTTTGGAGGGAGTCTACCCCTTGTCAAACATGACCATATGGTCCAATCATCAGTGAAAAATTGAGTTCTCTCTGACCCAACCAATGCATCAAATTGGAGGAAATTTTGTCCCAAGCCCATTGGTACAACTGGAAAGTAGGTGGGGTTAGTAAATGTGATTGTCTGGGTCCACATTTATGGAACACCATATAGCTTTTGCGGTGGTGAAAGGAAATTTCTCATTGGCTATACTTGAAATATATAGGACCCACAATCGACAGGGTGGAAAGGAGTCATTAGATTTCCCCAATCCATAAAGCCATAAAGTCACCGCTAGACATTGTGAACTAAATTCTATTATGATTAGTTGATTGGATTCACTATTGTACTGTAGGAACGACCAACAAGATATTCTTCTCTGAGGATTATTTCTCCTGACTCCTAATTTGATAGATCCCTAAAAAACCCTTTAAAGTTATCTGCAATTCCTTTCTATCGACCTCCATTAATCATTGTGAACAACACTATTGGATCCCAGCTTACAGCACTATATTCATTAAATGACAAATATTCTTTAAATCATGTGTTCAAATTCACTAACCATAACCAAACCTCATAATTATTTCTTTGAGCCATGGAACTTGAGACATGGTTGATTCAGGATCAAAACTAAGATGTTTCGGAAAAGCCAGTATGAGCAAAGATGTTTACAACAATGGAGAAATCACAAGTTCATCTCGATAGAAACCATAAGGTTATGTGCAGTATTTCTATAACCAACAACACCGAATTCGCAACCACCACACACTACATTTAAACCATATTTCTGTCAAACTGCTTTTGAAGCTTACATATTTGTCTACGGTGGTTTTTCCTTCCAGGATTTATTTTGTAGTTTTTAGAGGTTTCATCCCTGATAGAGAGGTTCTCACAAAATACCGAAAAATATATGGTACCGATTGTAATACTTCATAAAGATTTCTATGCAACACCCATACAATTCTCACATTTGTGTTCTATGTTCCCATACTTCCATATGTCACACAACATTTGGCTAAGGATTATGATGGCTACATTTAACAAATTTATCACTACAAGAATTATATTATGTCCTCTCTATCCATAGCTTTTTACTATACAAGTTACATACCTTCCTGTGTGAACCGAACATCCACCAACTCTATCTTCCACTTTTACCCTCCTAATGGACAGAAAGCCATTGGTTAATGTACAAAATGCTTGGTCCCTTAGTGAAATTAGAGAACAATTTCCTAAACAGTGAATCGTATTACCATCTCTCAGCCTATATTGTGCTCCTTTATAGCTGGGCTCCTCTATAGTCGTGTAAACAAAACACATGAAAATATATTTTAACTTGATAAAAGTATAGCCTAACATAACATAGAAGGAAAAATACATTCAACAAAATAAAATATTGGAAACCTTAGACTATTGTGGTGGATTTACCTCAAGTCCATAAAACCTTAAAAACTAATTGATATTTACACTAACACAAATTGCCATCTCAAATTTACACTATTTTCATAACCATGCAAAATTGTAGAATATAGTAAAATTCTTTAAAAGTGCAATTGTACACACTACAACGTAAAAATTTCTTTAATATATTTTGAAGTTGTATCTTTAAACAAGTATGCCAGTACACATTGTTAAGATGTGGAAAAAATTGCCATTGGCAATTTTAAAGTGAGTACTATGAAAATTATAAAATACAATAACATTATTAACCTAATTGTTATTTATTTAAAACTATGAGATGTACGGAAATTGTCTACTATGAAAATTATAAAACATAAAACACAATAACATTATTAACCTAAATATTATTAATCAAAAGCTATGAGATGTACAAAAATTGTGATAGGGTGTCTTGTTTGCTTGAAGACATTTTTTATTAAGAGTGGAGAGAGAAACACAAGAGGAGAGAGTATTAGGAAATGGGGAAAGACGAGGGGAAAGAGACTTGAAAATAATGGTGAGACATGAAGAAAACACGTGCATGTTATAGGAAGGGGTTCACGTTCGAGTCCTTCAATCACTTTATTATATATACCAACTTCTCCACGTCAATTTCATCCACTGGCACCTTGAAGTAGTTGAATACATTATACATTGATAACTGTGATGCCAAAATGGGAAATTATTAGCTCTAACCAACGCATTGAAAAATTATCCAACATCTGTAAGGAAACATTTTTCTTCGTTGGAGTAAATAATCAAAAGTGAAATGATCGAGATGTATGTTTAGTTTAGATTATCCATTGTAATGAATGTGATACGGCATTTGTCCACATCCATGTGAGGCAGTGGACAGTTAAAATTCCTGGGATAAGAAGAAAATATGTCAATGTCAATGAGGATAGCACCCTCTTGAGGGAAGTCGAATTGTTTGATGGTGCTCATGCCTCCATCTCCTTCCAGGAAGGTGACAAAGGAGAAATATGCATCAAAACCATTGGGAGGAAGTTTTGGTTGTCTTTCGTCGTCGCATTCCACAACTCGTTGCCTCCACCTGAGATGCACGTTCGATTTTTGTAGTCCCAGCCGCCATCTTGACTAATTAGCTCTTCAACTCTATAAACAAAATCAACTATAAGTTTCTTGTTGGGAAAATAGTAGATAGAAGTTTCTGATTGGGGAATACAGAGGAGGTGGCTATCTATATATGTTATATGGCCTATAATCAATCTGAAAATTTTGTTCGTCGATATGCATACTTATTTCAACTTGGGGTGGACTAATTAGCTCTTCAACTCTATAAACAAAATCAACTATAAGTTTCTTGTTGGGAAAATAGTAGATAGAAGTTTCTGATTGGGGAATACAGAGGAGGTGGCTATCTATATATGTTATATGGCCTATAATCAATCTGAAAATTTTGTTCGTCGATATGCATACTTATTTCAACTTGGGGTGGATGAGGGCTTGAGGAACTATTTTTTTCTTTTTAATCAAGGGCTAGGATCAATACTGCAGGGAATATTCTGTCTGATAATGAAATGCACGATTGTGATTTGGCATAGGCTAGTCGTCTTTTGTGTTACAATATGTAAAAATTAATTTTTAATTTATGTAACTAGAGCGCTAATATGTTACTGCAGCACTTTGATTCTGGTTAGCCATTCAGTTCTGAGCTCTTCCAAGACCACAAATTAGTGTGGGAAGGCTGAGAGGATGTATGGACTCACTCCTTTCTCAGAAATCATAGTGATCATGGTTACACAAATGCATTGGTGATAAAGACGACCTTGGCAAGGAAAATGCGAAGTTGCTGATGAATTATGTCAACGACGTGTTGAAACAGAAGAGCATGGAGACCCTATCATTTGGAGGAAAACAAAATTTTCCCTTAGGCATGTGCCCCTTACTCTACTTGGTTGATGATCATGAGTTAGGCAAGAAAGTAATCTTGTTGTTGATTGTTTGATTTGCATAGTTGTTGTTGATACTGCAAAAAGGTAAAGTGAGTGCATGGTAAGTTTCTGGATTTTGCTATGGGTTTCATTTTATCTATATATGGATGGTTCTAGGTTATTTTGGGCCGCAATTTTTTTTGTAATGGAAGGCTCTATTTTGGTTGAATGAATACAAATGACTTCATATGACCATTTTTTTCCATATTGGTTGCTTGCAAAGATGGATGGATATAAAAATGAAATGCCCTGCTTGTCATTTCCCATTACCACCAATATAAAGTTCCTTTCCATGTAATGGAATATTTCTATGTAACTTACTAACTATAAAAAAAACCAACTAGTTTTGATTAGTAAGTCTATGATTCCTTTGTTTTCGTCACTTATAATCTTACTTGTTGAACCTAAAAATAAACCTCATTCTGTACCCATGAGCATCAAATTTTGGTTTATTTGTTGTTCCTGGCATGCAAGGATGTAAGAACGAACGTTCATGTTCATGTATGTTTTTTGATGTCTTCACTATCTTCCAGTTTTCCCACTTCTCACACTCAGAAGGAACGGTGATATTTTTACTGTAGCATTTTCTTAATCTTTTATAAGTATACACATCATAATTATAAACATGATAATTTTTCACATGGAATACGGATATGCATTTCTTTCTTTCCAATTGTATATTGTGAACACATTTGACACAATAAAATGCATACATTTGGAACAATAAAATGCATTTTCCATTGTATTCTTTTAATTTTGGGATTAGTTTCCCGAATCTTTTTGGTGGCATAAACTATGCAATATTGTATTTTTCATGTGTTCACTTCAATGATATGGGTTATTCTTATTATTTTTATTTACCAACTCAGTTGGTAAGAGGGGTTACTCTGAGAAAAAATAATGTTTCTTCACCCTACAGCCTAATTTTTAAAGTGTAATTCATTAAAGAGTTCAGAGGTCAAACATGTGTAGGGATAAGTGATTAAATATGGAATTATCATGTTCATTTATGATGTTTCTTGTTATAATAATTTTGAATGTTTCAATGGAATATAGTGCAGCACAAACTAATAAATTGCAATTTTCTGAAATAATATATTTTAAATGTAACATTTTTAAGGATGAGTTGTTTTATAAAATCTAGGGTATAATATTATTTATAGGATTTATAGTATTAATCTTTAGGTTTAATATAAATCCTTTGGATTTATAATTATGGTGAACCGTGATCCAACATCAAATTGTGACAAAGATTTTCTCAATATGAAAAATCAACCTTGGTCCAACATTGCATTATGACAAAGATTGTCTCCATATGAAAACCAATCATGGTCAACCATGGTCCAACGTTTCATTGTGACAAAGATTGTCTCAATATGAAAATTAACCATAGTAAATGATGTTTATTTTAAGGTTTATAATATTTTTCTTGGGGTTTATATACATTAGGTTTTTAATATTAATCCCTTGGGTTTATTAATCTAAAGGTTCATATTCCTAGGGTATAATATTATTCTTAGGGATTATAATATTAAGCCTTGGGTTTAATATAAATCCCTTTGATTTATAATCATAGTCCACCATGGTCATCCATGGTACAACGTCACATTGTAACAAAGATTTTCTCAAAATGAAAATCAACCATGTTCTAACATTACATTGTGAGAAAGATTTTCTAAAATGAAAATCAACCATGGTCTAACCTCACATTGTGACAAAGATTTTCTCAATATAAAAATCAATCATGGTCATCCATGGTCCAATGTCTCATTGTGAAAAAGATTGTCTCAATATGAAAATCAACAATGATCGACCATGTTTATATAGAATTTATAATATTTATCTTAGAGTTTATATACCTTGGGTTTATAATATTAATCCCATGGGTTTAATCTTATTCGTTTGGGTTTTAGAATTAATCCCTTGATTTTATTATTCCCTTCGGTTTATAATATCAATTCATTAGGTTTATTAATCTAAGGGTTCATATTCTTAGAATATAATATTAATCCCTATTGTTTATTATATTAATCCTAAGGTTTAATATAAATCCCTTCGTTTTATAATAATGGACAACCATGGTCAAGCATTGTCCAATGTCACATTGTTAAAAAAATTGTCTCAATATTAAAATCAACCATACCAGTCCAATGTTGCATTGTGACAAATATGGTCAACAATGGTTCAACGTCACATTGTCCCTTGGCTTTATAATATTATTAATTATTGGG